>APFE031022923.1:0-118492 GCA_000404065.3 Pinus taeda | reverse complement strand
CATAGTAATAAATAAGGTGGTTAACCCATGTCATGTAAGGGACCACAAGTAGTTATAATAATGTAAGGGGCCCATGGTATTAGTTGATGGTATGAGGAAACCATGGTAATGATGCATGGTATTGTATGTATGAGGCCTATATAGAGGCTAGAGACTCCACATGGAGGATGTGAAGGAATAGTCAAGGATTATTATATGTACAAGCATATGGCTTGTGGAGTGTTCTCCTTCCTTAAGGAGTGAATGTATGGTGTTGCCCTACCTTAAGGGTTTGATAATAAAGAAGCATTTCTATCTTATTTCTTGGGTTTATTTCTATTGTCTTATATTTTCATATCAGAGTTATAACAAGTGGTAGAGGCTAGAGACTCTACATGGAGAGATGTCAAGGATTATTGTATGTACAAGCATATGGCTTGTGGAGTGTTTTCCTTCCTTAAGGAGTGAATGTATGGTGTTGCCCTACCTTAAGGGTTTGATAATAAAGAGGCACTTCTATCTTATTTCTTGGGTTTATTTCTATTATCTTATATTTTCATATCAGAGTTATAATAAGTGGTATCGAAGATATAACATATTGATCTAAAACCTGAGAGTTTATTGTAACATTTTCAAGTCAGCACATTGGATTGAGTAATAAAGACATTGCATCACAGGATTCATGTGTTGGGCCACTTCAGTGAAGTATCTTTCATTTGTTAAATTGTTCTTTTCTTAAGTATTTCACATACATACATGTTTTTCCAATTTGAATGAAATAACTGGAATGTTACTACAAAATTTGTTTAAGTACACTTTGTCTTAAACAGTTATTCATTTTGAAGTTTTCTTTTGATATCCAGAGTAGGGAATTCTTCGTTGCTCCCTAGTTTCAATTGACCCCTTTCATTTCCCTCATTATCTGGTTTGAGGAATCCCTAATTTCTCCTTGACCTCGACTGAAAAACCACTTCACCATCCAACCTCAAATATCTAAATTTACTCAGCTACCTTACCCTGTGAACACTATCTTTAGAACTTGATTTAGTCTTGTTTTCTTGACATTTGGACTCAATGGCCTAATGGTAAAAAAACACTTATTTATCCATCTAAATCAGTGATTACACCACCAAATCAAGCTTAAATAACTAACCTAAAATCAATTAACTAAACAAAATTAAATCATTAAGAGAGAGCTCTCTCTGAGCATTAGGAAGGCTAGATCTTGATCTTAAAAGTAGGTTTGTGGTTACCTCTATCATTTCTTTAAACACAACATGACAACCCTAGGGAAATTTTAGAGTGATAACACACTGTATATATATATATATATATATATACACCACCACCGAGAGTTGAACGCAATCACTGTATATATATACACCACCATCGAGAGCTATCACGGAGTATAGACTTCCGAGATCTTGATATTACCCTTGATCACTTCACCGAGATATAACTGTGTATGCATACAATCTTCTTTGATTATGAAGAATGATTCGAAGACTTGTTCATTGACTCAGCATCACTCCTTATATATATAGATCATCTGTGATACATTAGGATGACATGAGTGCCTTAAAGGTAGGCTGGCATATCATCAAGGAGATCATTGTCTTTTGTAGAGCTAACTTGCACAAGGATAGTGACACTTGTTCTTGGATCATAATCTTTTGACCTTATGACTTTTATAATACTTATGATGAGACATAAAATCCTAAAGACAGCAAGAAGAAGTCTTTGAACTATGGTAAACACATCTTGCTCATGAAACCCATGATGCAAGGAATAATAATTTTTCTTTTACATAATATTATAATTGCAAGTCATAATGAAAACCAAATCTAGTTACATTTTCTTCAACAATAAGCTATCAGTATATCTGGCTAGCAAGATGTTAGATATACTCTAGATGTTATATTGTCTACTAAAAATTTAATCTTGGACCTCACCCAAAGTACTCCAATGTGTTACTGATTTTTCATGGTTAGAAAAAACAAAGGATAGTGAATGGAAATAAAATAACTTCGCTTAGAGATTAGATGATAATGTGTGTGTTGCTATGTGTCACGTATATGGACTATGAATGTTTCCATGTTACACACATGGACTATGTTTTTATTTGTGTGTTAGTCATGTGTTGCTTGGTATACCATTGATTGGAACTCCGTAATGATCTTGGTGCACTGCATTCATGCATTATCATTAATTTTTTGTACCATTTTCTTTGACAATATATGCTTCTTGTTTAAATTTCGATTCTTTCTTATCTTGAGACTCTTCTTCTTTGTATACCGTATAGGGATTACTTTGAGCTCCTTCCTACCATGTGGGCCTTCAAATTTTTTTCTGATCTCTATTGTTCTGCAAACACTTGGGGTAATTTTTCATTACATGCCCTTTTTTATAACACACGCTACACCGAAATGAAACATTTTCATAATTGAGCTTTTGGATCCAAACATAGTTTGGAGTCGTCAGATTATGTTGGGATATTCCGACACATAGGAAATAGTTAAGTATAATTTGGTCTAATGTAGAGTTAGGTAAAGTGTGTTTCTTTACTATATACTTTTGTACCTTACAATTCGACGGTCACAATATGTTCTAGACATGAAGTGATCTGACGGTCCATTCTCTCCTCCGTATTACTAACGCTTGATCTGTGGCTTAACACCCAATTGGTCCATGATCTCTATTTAAAGAGCATGGAGGGTCCTTTGTAGGTTAACCCGTTCATGAGAGAAGCTTATGTAAATTTTCATTCTTTTATTAATAAATTTCCTGAAGTGGCCACATTGGCTCAGGCTGTGGACTGTTTGCCTCTTTGAGGGTTTTAACCATGTTAACAATACTAGTCTATTGATCTATGATATATTTGTGAGCAGTTTCCTTTGGTGTTCTGTCTGAGGAACTTACCCTATAAATTCCTACATGATATCAGAGCTATTTGAGGGCCGCACCCGTTGGTGATCCAAATCTGAAGCTAGTAGAACTACATCCAATTGTTGTTTCCTAGATCTACTATTACTAATTGCTTTCAGGCCGAGAGGACTGATCTATTGTGTTAGGAGCATCTGTTCTAGTGAGGAAACCCTTTCATTTGATGCGAAAAGGTTTCCGGTAGCCCTAGCTACGTCATTTTTAAGATCTGGAGGTATACAGTGTTTATTTGTAGTTTGTAGTTATTTTCTCTATGTTTATTTCGGTTTATTTAGCTCTTTGTTTTTTTATTACCAGATCTAGACCTTTCATTTATGCATATTCTCTTTGCCTTGTGACTCTGTGTGATATGGGCAAATTAGAAACAGAAAGGAAGGATTTTTCTCATGTGTATGCTCTTTTCCGTCGCGCCTTACTGTGATCTCTGAAAATTAGAAACATTGAGGAAAATATTTAGTTTCCAGCTAAAGCTAACTTCAAGCCGTAAGGTTTTTTTTTTTTTTTTTTGTATGTCCGTGTTGGGTTTTATGTTTTTTGTTTTGTAGGCAAAAAATATTTTTCTCAAGGAAGCACACACCCCAAAGCTTCAGTGACTAAAAACAAAAAAACAAAAACCCCCTTCCTCTTTTCCAAAAATTACTAACCTTTAATCTAGCTCACTTGGTCCAAAGCTACTTTATGAGAGTAGAGGTCTTGAGTTCAAATCTTTCTTTTTGTTGAGCTAATTAGATTAAGTTTGGAAAGGGGGCAGATTTTTTTTAAATATAACATTATCATTCATTTCCGCACATTCCTGCACTTCGTCAGCATCTTCAACAACTTTTCTTCAAAAATTCATAACTTCTTCATTCGGAAGCTGTTTTCAAAGCCATTTTTTTTAAATCGGCCTAATTTTTCGAAATATTTCCATTGGAACAATTAGTTTCAGCATCTATAGCTTCAGTTGCTGTTAAAATGGAAATTCCATGCCAATTTATTCTTGACAGCACCAACTACTTCCAATGGTGGTCCTACATTGTGGATTTACTTAGGAGTAAAGGTTTTTACAGAATAGCCTCAGGCCAAGAAACCAAACTGAAAGATGAAGATAAGGCAGCCAAATGGGAACATAGGTAAGATCAAGCACATGGGTTGGTAGGGATGTCTATTTCTCCAAACCTTAGATTCCATATCGCAAAACTTGATACTCGTAATGAAGCAATGAAACGTATCACTAATGTTTTTGGAATTAAAAATGAACTTAGAGCCCATCAACTAGAAAATGAGTTGCTAACATTGGACCCCAATAATTTTTCTTCCATTGAAGATTTTTTGTCCAAGCTCAAGACCCTTAGACTTCTCTTGGAAGGTGTTAAGGTTAAGAAAGAATATGGTAACCTTATCTATTCCATTCTCACTAAGTTGGAACCAGCCTACTCTGTGTTTGTTTCCACCTTCCATTCTATAAGAGAAGCCTTCATTTCTCAAGGACAAGACTACAAGTCCCCTTCCTTTGATGCCTTTTGTGATTCTTTAATAAGAGAACAAAAAAAACTCTTACATCTTGGTCTTCTTAATCTTGGAAACCCTTCTAAGAAAGCCTTAGCCGCTCAGCAGCAACCAAATTCAAAGAATCCTAAGAAGTCGTATCCTAAAAAGAATGGTCCTAAACCAAACAATGGTCTTAAGTAATTTCAGTCTCAAAATGAAAAATCATTTCAACAAAATGATAAGGCAAATAAAAACAAAGGGAAGAAGACTGATAGACATCGCCACTTTTGTAATCGAGATGGCCACTTAGAATCCAAATGCCTTAAGAAGATGGAAGCCTTAGAAGCAGCAATGAAGAAGCATAACATCTATTTGGGGCACTCTTCAACTTCAACTTCATCTTCAGGAATAACACTTTCTGCATGTGGTTGTCAAGCATCTCGGTCTGGCTATGCACTAAATGTATCTTCTTCTTCTCATTCTCATGAGTGGCTCATTGATTCTGGAGCTTCTTATCACATGGCCAAAAATAAAGCCATGTTTTCTTCTTTAAACGATTGTAACACCAAAAATATATATGTTGGTGATGATAGATCTCTTAGTGTTGTAGGGACTGGAACTGTTCATATAGACAATGATCAATTTAATGATGTATTATGTGTTCCAACCTTATCCTGCAACTTTCTATTGGTATATCAGATAACTCATTCAAGTGAAGGTAAAATCGTTGAATTTTCACCTCACGATGTTGTAATTAAGGACCTAAGAGATCCAAGATAGATTTTAGCTACTAGCATTGCTGATGATTTTACAAGGTTGTATAAGTTTAATAGCTTCAGGTCATCAAATCTTCCTTCTATATTTGTTGCTCATAACGATGAAGTGAGCAAACTTTGGCATGAGCGATTTGGTCACTTAAACTATCTCTCCCTTCAGAACCTATGTAAAGAAAATATGGTGACAAGTCTTCCAATGGTATCCTGCAGAGATGGTGTTTGTTCCTGATGTGTACTCGGAAAACATCTCGGGATAGTTTTGAAAAACGGTGCCTCTTGGCACGCCTCAACCCCTTTACATCTTGTGCATAGTGATTTATGTGGTCCACTTCCAGTTGTTTCATTCTCTGGCTACAAGTATTTCTTAACTTTCATTAATGATTTCTCCATACGCACTTTGGTATACTTCTTAAAACTCAAGAGTGAAGTATTTAACATGTTCTTGGCCTTTAAGGCTTTTGTTGAAAAACAATCTGGACATCAAATTCTTCAACTAAGATCTGATAATGGCGGAGAATATGTTAACAACAAATTCATCAACTTTTGCACTGAGAATGGAATTCAAATGCAACATATTGTTCCATATACTCCACAAAAAAATGGTGTAGCTGAAAAGGAAGAATCGCACCTTAAAGGAAATGGCTAATTGTATGCTTCAATCTAAAGGACTTAGTCTTAGTTTTTGGGCAGAAGCAATTAACTATGCAAATTACATAGTAAATCACACTCCTACTAAGGTTTTAAAGAACATCACTCTATAAGAAGCATGGAGCTCAATTAAACCAAATGTAAGTCACTTTCATGTTTTTGAAAGTGAAGGATGGGCCCATATTCCATATGAGAAACATAAATCTTTAGAACCTAAGAGTTAAAAATGCATTTTTGTTGGATATTCTGAAGATGTCAAAGGATATAAGACTTATTCCACTTAAGTCCAAAAATGTTATCATTAGAAGAGATGTAAAGTTTGCTGAAAATATATCGGCCTATGAGCCTAGTGTGGCGGATGTGCCACCTCTCTCTATCCCTTCTACTTCTGAAAATATTTCTTCTTCAGATGATGACAACGAGGATGACAATCCTCCCCCACCTTCTCAGGATCCTCCTTCAGCTCCTCAACTTCCAAAATGGGTCTGTGCTACTCGGGATGCAGCAAGTGCTCTTGCTGGTGATCCTATAGATCAGCATAGCACATGTTCTCAATTCAATAGAGCCTCTTCTTTACTAGCTAAAGCTTCAGGGAATTATGATCCTGACACCTTTGCAGAAGCTTTAGGCCATACAGATTGGGATGCAGCTATGAATGAAGAATATCATTCATTATTAGCAAATGATACATGGGATCTTGTTCCTCTTCCAAAGGGACGAAAACTTGTTAGATGCAAATGGGTTTATAGAACCAAGTATGCCCCAGATGCAAAAGTTGATAAACATAAAGTTCATCTTGTTGCTAAGGGTTTTTCACAAGTTGAAGGCATTGGCTGTACTAAAATATTCTCCCCTATTGCCAAAATGAACTCTAACTGCCTTGTTCTTTCCCTTGCTTCCTCTTTCGAATGGGGAGTGCATCAGATGGATGTTAAATCTGCCTTCTTACATGAAGAAATCTATATGGAACAACCTATTGGTTTTATACAAACAGATTCCAGCCTTGTATGTCAGCTTAAGAAATCCCTTTATGGTCTCAAGCAAGCCCCTCGAGCTTGGTATGCCAAAATGGATAGCTTTCTTTTAGAAACTGGCTTTTCTAGGTGTCATTCTGACAATATTGTCTACACCAAGAAAGTGGGCAAGTCTCTTATCATTCTTGTTCTTTATGTTGATGATCTTATACTTACTGGTATTGATCCCAACCTTACAAACCATGTGAAGTCCAGCCTTAAAAAGAAGTTTGAAATGACAGACTTAGGACACTTGCATTATTTTCTTGGCTTCAAGTCTTGCAATCCAAGGAAGGTATTTCCCTTTCCCAGTCCAAGTATGCATGTGATCTTCTACGCCATTTTCACATGGATGACTGTAAGCCAGCCCCTTCTCCCTTTTAGTATGGAGCCAAAATTTCAGTCACTTGTACTCCCCCTGAAGTTGATGCTACCTTATACTGTCAACTTGTAGGAAAACTTTTGTATCTAACCCATACTTGTCTTGACCTTTCCTTTGTTGTTGGCCTTATTGCTCGGTTTATGCAAAACCCACATGAAAGTCATTAGAAAACAACTAAAAGAATACTCCATTATGTTCGAGGTACAGTTCAGTTTGGGATTCATTACAGTGTAGAAGCATCTCCTCTATTAGTTGGTTTCACTTATTCCGATTGGGATGGTGACCCTGATGATCAGAAGTCTACTGCAGGTTATGTGTTCACTCTTGGTTCAAGACCTATTACATGGGCTTGCAAGAAACAAAGTGCCATTTCTCTTTCTTTAAAGGAAGCAGAATATCGTGGTGTCGTAGAAGCTAGTAAGGAGGCCTTGTGGCTTCATCAGATCCTGTCATAGTTTGGCTTTCAGCAGCAACATCCGACTACAATTTGGTGTGATAATCAAAGTGCCATTCAACTATGCAAAAATCCAGTCCAACATCAGTGCAACAAACACATTGAACTGCACATGCACTTCATCAGAAAGCTCATTCATGACTATGTTCTTGAAGTGCAATATTGTTCAACAGATGATCAAATTGCAGACATCTTTACAGAGGCTCTCACAGAGGCGAAGTTTACTAAACTTTAATTTATGGTTGGACTTCAGGAAGTTGTCACTAAGGGGGGATAGGCTCTAGTGCCTCCTTCCTTCTCCTATTGTGTCATATTTGTACATTCTTCAATCCTATCCCAAGTTGTTCTTAAGGGGGGATATTAGGATATTCCAACACATAGGAAATGGTTAAGTATAACTTGGTCTAGTGTAGAGTTAGGTAAAGTGTGTTTCTTTACTATGTACTTTTGTAACTTACAATCCGATGGTCATGATAAGTTCTAGACATGAAGTGATCTGATGGTTCATTCTCTCCTCCATATTACTGACACTTAATCAGTGGCTTAACACCTGATTAGTCCATGATCTCTATTTAAAGAGCATGGAGGAAACCGTTCATGAGAGAAGCTTATGTAAATTTTCATTCTTTTATTAATAAATTGCCTGAAGTGGCCGCATTGGCTTAGGCCGTGGACTGTTTCCCTCTTTGTGGGTTTTAACCACGTCAACAATATTGGTGTATTGATCTATGATATGTTTGTGAGCAGTGTCCTTTGGTGTTCTGCCTAAGGAACTTACCCTGTAAATTCCTACAAATTAATCTTAATGGAAAAACCCTTGTTGAAGTCCATCTCCACATATATTCGAGCATAAGTAGTCTTTAAAAGAAAAATAGTTTTTGAGTCGCGACAATAAATTTTTCCTAATGTATTTCCAATAGAGGATAACGATAGGAGACTCCAAAGATCAAAGGTGGGAGACCAAGGCTGCATGAAGAGACCAACACTACCCCAGAACCACAACCTATATCACAAATGACCTTATCATCCTCAATATTGTCAAAAACAACAACAACAAAAACCCAGTGCCATAGGATAAATATTAATTCATCCACCAAGAGAGGTTTCCGTGTATTAGAGATCTATTTGTGTAGATTAGTCAACCGCAACCAAAACCTGTTAAAACTGTAGACCAAACCTTGCTCCGAAAAATATTTTTCATAGTTGAAAACTTCCTCCTCCAAAGGAACATGAAGGGAAGGAACTTCATGAACTACTAGAAGAACATATCCAAATTTTAGTGTGGCACTATATGAAACCAAAGAAGAGCTTGCTAGACCAGCAACCATTCGTGCAAAAGATATTGTCTTCTTTATCGGATCACTAAGATTTGACATTGTTCGAACTGCAGCGGAAATATGCAAAGAGATCCATGTGATCTAAGCATAGGTTGGTTAGCCAGGAAAAAATCATATCCACCACAAAGGTTTTCAAAACTACCTCCATCTCAATTATAATGGATTGCAACGATTTTTTAGCAAGACTACAAGAAAATATTATATTAATAATTCACTCAATAAAATTTACTATTTTGTAAATTGTAATGGAAATGAAAAAATAACTAACATTTTGTAATATTACCATACATCAATAAATAAAATTGTTAAGTAAAGAAAACAAAGAGATAATTAAAAAAAATAAGTTGTCTTTAGTGCGACTTTTTGGAAGCTCTTTTGGTGGGTTTTTCCCGTCTAATTCCTCTAAAATCCGACAGAAATTGATTGAAATCACAAGCTCGATGGGTAACTCTTGTACAATCAAAGTGTCCTAGGGTTTTTTAGGGTGTTGAATCCATATATACACTCAAAAAACCATTTTAAATAACACAAAACAACATTTACCTCAAATTTTTGAGTCAGATTCCGGCACTGTAAAGTCCAAAAAGTCTCACTAAAAGCAATTCAAAAAAAAATGTTGTCCAATTTATAGAACAAATACAAATTCAAGCAATATTGTAATTATTTGTTATTTATAATATATTTTTGAATTGCTAAATAAATTCAACACCATAAAAAACCATGGTGCACTTAAATTCTACAATAAACCAATTTAAACTCAAGTTTTTAGGTTCTCTACCAGATTTTGATTAAAATTAACTTGAAGGAAAAAAATAAATAAAAATAAATAAAATCATTTCATCTAAAAAATGCTTAATTTTTTATTTTTAAATAATAAATAAAATATTAATCAAAATAATTATTAAATTTAATTACTTATTCTTTTTATAATCTAGAATAATGTTATATAAAACTAATATTATAATTTATATAAAAGATTTATTGAAATGGAACATCACCTTAAAAAGATTTATTGAAATGGAACATCACCTTATCATTGATCTCAGTTAATGCGCTTTCAAATCTAATTAAAAAAAATCTGCTAATATCGAAAAATTAAAACAAAATAAATGATTCTGTTTGTTTTGTCAGTTTGTAAACAGTTTGAATAATTTCAATATAAAATTACATTTCAGTCTACCCTAGAGGCCATTGTTGACTGGCTGTGTCCAATTATCGATTTGGAGCGAAAAATACATGCATTACTTGTAATAATATAAAAATAAACTGGGTTCAAATATCTGAAGATTTCCAGAATAATGGCATCATGCATGTGTCCAATTATATGGATTTTAAGCAAAAATTACATGTATGGACTGAATTAATTCAGTGTGAACTTGGATGATGATCGATTGTATCCATGATAATGGAATGGTGCATGTACTTGCTTGTAAATTGAGGAAAACCCAGTCATCCTGACCCTTCGATGATCATGGATATCTGAATTAAATCATAAATATCTGGACTAAATCATCCCCACCCTAAAGCTATCGGAATTGTTGTGAAGACCCCAAGCCCCAAAAACATATCTTACCAGTTCTCGATGCATGAGGCCTAATTATGGCCTAACTGACGTTGAATTCCTCTGTTGGTCCCTTGAATTTTTCTTCTGTATTGTATGCAAGCTTGTTTTAAAAAGTTCAATGACCACCTGCATGGCATCGACAACGGCCATCCACCTTATTCTTCGAGGAAGCCAACTAATGTATCCCCACGCCAACCAGCTGCCCAGGTCATTCAAGGTGCGAATCCCGAAATTGATCCTCGCTCCAGCGATTAATACCTGCCGAGAAACATGGGTTTTTGCAATCCTTCGGCTCCTTCCTTCCATAATTGAAGTCACGAAGTTTACACATAATCCGATAACCACTAAGTTGAAACCATACATGTTCATATTCCCTGGTTTCTTCGGCCGACTGAACCAAATGCCAATCGGCGCAGATATAAAAACCCCCCATGGGATGCTAGGACTGTATAATTGAAGGGACCCCATAACTGTTTTTCTGGTATCGCACCGTTTTAATTTCCCCGTCTTATTCAAGCTTGTGCTTTCTTATACTTCTGGTCGGCGTAACTTGTGAGCCCGGTGCTATCAGAAGGCAGCAACAATCCAGTTCAAGGTTCTCCCTGCCTTCATGAGTGCCCAATTACCGGTAGGGTATTATCATTATTCTCACCTGGGTAAGAATGGCAGCATGAGAAGTGTAGAAGAAGTGAAGAAAATGGAAATGAGGCATGCTCTTCTTAAAGAAGATTATGTGGAGCTCCAAAAGGTATGTGTATTTTGGATTTAAGCAATTGTGTGGCTCTAAAACCCAAATCTCGCAGAGCTAAACCAGTAATATGTGATTTATGTTTTGGATTAAAGCAATATTTTGTGACTTGTTTGTTTTTTGGTCTCTTCAATGTGTTTCAGGATGTTAGGACACTGAGAGAAAAATCGGTGACAAGCAAGGATAAGAATAAGTGGTTGCAAGCAGAAGTCAGGTTTGTGGGTCTTTTTCTTTGATGGTATTCTTGGCATGTTTTTAACTTTTGTTAAAGGAAGAGGCGTCCATTGCTATAGTGCAGGACATCAATGGATGTGGGTTACAAGCGTGTTTGTTTGGGTGGTTTCTCTATTGATGTGACAGACGATCCCAGGAAAGAGTTTTTAACGTGACTGAAAATTGTTATAGTTTTAGGAATTATGGTTTACGTTAGTGTCATGGTGTTCCAGTCTATGGAACATGTTTAATGCAAATTGAATTTTAGTTTCATCTTGCAGCATTATGCTTTGGAGTATCTAGGTTTTTAGTCTTTTAGGTTTTACCATCACCTTGTACATCTAAGACTTGCAAGGAGAAATGGACTAATGAGCTTCTTTATCATTGCTCTCCTTGCCAAACCCCTTCTGTTTGAGTAACTGTGGTGCATCTTTTAGGAGATTGTGATTTAATTTTGCCGCTAGTAGTTGTGACCATTATATGCAATGCATGTGCATGTATGCACTGGTGGATTGATGAGCTTTTGCTACCCAAACCCGTCCATCCACTTTATTTTGGGTGTCTGTGTTGTGTTATTCAGCATAGTGTGATTCAATGCTTGTCACATGGCACTGGAACCACTATAAGAAAAATTATAAGCATATAGACTGAAAATCAAATATTCGTAAGTAGTCAAACCATGCCCCCAGGCCAGATCCAGACCGCAAAAATAACCAGAATGCAGGTGGCTAATGGTTATGACGTTAAGTTTATGCCCTTAGCATTTGTAGCTTAAGTTCAAAAAACTTGTGATGTAGCTGTAATGTTTAGTTTTCACTGTGTATATCTAATTTGAAAAACTTGGTCATTTCATGTCTTGATAAAACCTATATCCCCAATCTCACTTAAATGATATGGTACTTTCAAATGGGTAATGCGCTGTTGGAGTTTTTTGTTGCTAAAAAATGTTAATCTACTTGCATTGCAGCTTTTTAATACCCAAATATCCTCAAATCCCTTGTTTTTTATTTTATCCTCATATTTGTTAAAAGGGTGCAATCTGAAGCTTGTACTTCCTACCACAGTATGAATTGGTTCCAGCAAGTATGAATTTGGTTGGGTGGATGTGTTTCTATACATTTCCTATTGTGGAAGAATGTTAGACTATGCAATTTGCATTGCATAACTGATTCTTTTTTCATATCTTGATAACCCCAAAACCTGTGATCTTGATTGGATTCTGGTATTTTTGAAAAATGGAACAATTTTAAGTATTGTTAATCTATACATTTTATATCAAATTGTGAATTGATTTTAATGAGAATGAAAGTGGTTGGATGCATAACAATTGGTTTAGGATCGTTTATGCAATAAGGTTATGATGTTGTGAATATATTAGGTGGAGTGTAAATTATAATATTGTGTTCATATAGTTTATATTTTTGTGCAATAACTGTGAAATAAAAGTCAACTATACTATATGCAACTTATAACAGTTCTATATATCCTCTGTCCTGAAATTTTCTTGGATGTATAATATAAAAGTTTCTTGAGTATTCTCTTTGAACATCATGTTTTTCAACACTTAATCAAATTTTTCTTGTGCTTGTGAAACTTTTTCACCTTTCAAAGATGTTTTTGACAATTGATTTAAGGATTTTCAAATGTTTCCTAATCAAATGATAAATGATGCTTGAATTCCAGATTTTTGCGGCACAAGTACAAAATGTTTACAGAAAAGAATCACAAGGAAACAACAGATCCATTGGTATTCCCAGAATCTGGAGCTCATGTTAATTCAGTTTACAGAAGACCCAAAGAACCATCTGAAGTGTTGGCTATTGAAGATGAGCCTGCAAGCAGTGAATTGACTGGGCTACATGCATTGCCATTGGTGTCAACAGATCACTATACCTCCCCTGAAATGGTAAGACTTAATTTAAAC
Source organism: Pinus taeda (assembly GCA_000404065.3). NCBI lineage: Eukaryota > Viridiplantae > Streptophyta > Pinopsida > Pinales > Pinaceae > Pinus > Pinus taeda. Next base: position 105,041 of record APFE031022923.1, on the reverse strand, counting down.
ATATTTTTCTAATCGTTTAACACAGCCTTTATTTCCATGTATTGGAATGTGATGATAATAGATTCTCCAATCATGATTTTTAGACTGGACCCCACAGCCTTCACCTATGAGGATCATGCCAGCTGTTGCAGTGCCTCATAGTTCATTTGTCACATCTGTTAATGAACTAGCTAAAAAAAAGGGAGGCCTTGAAAAAAATGGGTTTGTTCCTGTTCAGAAGCCATCCAAAGTTAAAAATGGCCAAAATAGGAAAATCAAGGCAGATCTATTGACATCCCCAGAATACAGTGCGAAAAGCATTACCATTTCCAGAGGACCCAATAGACCAATTGAAGCACCGGCTATTGGAGACAAGTCTGCAAGACATGAATTAACTGGGATGCAAATGTTATCTTCGACAAGTGATTGTTCCTTGCCTGAAATGGTCAGATTTCATGAAACCATATTTATCTAATTGTTCATGCAACTTCTAATTCTGTTGACTGGGATGTGGTGCTAACTGTTTTGTTCTCTTATCTTTATATGTGTAGATTGGACTACAGCCTACACCTGTGAGGATAATCCCATGTTTCAAAGTGCCTCAAGGTTCATTTTTCACACCTGCTGTTGTAGACAGCCAAAATGAGAAAGTCAAAGTAGATCCGTTGGTATCCCCACAATCAAGTGCTAAAACCATTTCCATTTCCAAACAAGCCAAACGACCAACTGTACTGCTGGCTATTGAAGACCAGTCTGCAAGACATGAATTGATTGGGATGCAACCATTGTTGTCAACAGATGACTGTGCTGCACCTAAAATGGTTAGACTTCAAGGAAACGTATCTATCTAATTTTTCAACATATCATTTAATTCTGTTGACTGGAATGTGATTTAACTGTTTTATGCTCTTATGTGGATATGGGCAGACTGGACTACAGCCTTCAGGTATGCAGACAATGTCAGGTTTCAAAGTGCATCATGGTACATTGATCACACCTGTTGTTGAACCAGCCAACAAGAGGAGACGTCTTGCAAACAATGGAGTAACTGGTCCTCAGAAGCCATCTAAAGTTAAAGATGGTAAAAATAGGAAAGTCAAAGCAGATCCATCAGTACCAGAATTTGCTGCTAAAAACATTTCTATTCCCATAAGACCCAAAGAATTAACTGAAGCACTGGCTATTGATGATGAACCTGCAAGATATGAATTGACTGGCATGCAGCCATCGCTGTCAACAGATAACTGTACCATGCCTGTAATGGTAAGATTTCATGCAATGATACATAATGCAAATATTTTTATGTAATGGTATAGCCCAGGCTCACAGCCTTTAAGTCTGTTGACTGCAATAGGATGCTAACTTGTTTAGTCTCTTATGTTGATGTTTAGACTGGACTACAGCCATCAGCTATGAGGGTAATGAGAGGTTCCATAGTACCTGAACCAACTAACAAAAAGAGACCTCTTGAAGATAATGAACTTGTTGGTGCTCAGAAGCCATCTAATATTAAAGACAGCTGGAATAAGAAAATCAAACCAGCTCCAGTGGTAGAATGTGGTGTTGAAACTCCTATTTCCGGGGAACCTAAAGAATCAACTGAAGGACTGCCTATTGAAGACAGGTCTGCAAGACATGAATTGACTGGGTTGCAGTTATTTTCATCATCAAATGCTTGTACCTCACCCGAAATGGTAAGACTACATGCAAACATATTTATCTATCTATTTAACACAACTTTTATTTCTGTTGACTGAAATGTAATGATACCTGTTTCATTCTTTGATGTCGATATGTTCAGACTGGATTACTGCCTTCAGCTACGAGGATGATGCCACCTTTCACAGTGCCTCAGGGTTTGTCGGTCACAACTGTTGTCAAACCAACCATGAGGAAGAGGCAAAATAATGGATTAGTCCATGCCAAGAAACCATTTGAAGTTAAAGGCAGACAAAGAAAGAAAACCAAAGGCAGCCCACAAAAGCCCATCTGACTTATAGACGAAAAGGGTGCAGGAAGTTTTTGGGACAATTAGTAATACAAGAAATGCCATTTTTCACCACCAAGATTCCATCGATCTGTTTTTTTCCATCAGCTTCAAGGCACAGCAAGGGAGTTGTTTGAGAGATTAGAATTCTGTAGAATTGTAATTAACTGCATTTGAACACTGATATCATTTTATTCAGTTCCCTAATTGTACAGAATTCATCAATAATGTTGTGCTTATTTGCACCGAAACATTTTTACAATGCAAATTCTTTTGAAACAGATATCCCTTTGAAGCTAAAATCGAATTCAAACTAGATTTTATAAGTAGACAGAATTTCATCCATCTGTTTCTCAGCGCAGACAAGTCTAATTCCGAATCGTACTTTATTGTTTTCTATATACATGTTTCTTATTCGTCGCAGAGTCCACGCTTCTGTGGCTGCAAATGTACATGAAAAAGGAATAAGCAATTCTAAAGGAAAAGATTGATTTATTATGCTGAGAGTTTAAGTCTACAGTTTAAGTTTAGTAGAGGAGATAGAGTTAGCAATTCTAAAGGGGGTGCTCTACCGTTTAAGTTTAGTCAATATTTTTTAATAATTTTTTTTAAGTTTTGTTTTATAATATTGTTTAAATTAAATATAAAAGCAAAAAAGTTTTAAAGAGATTTAAGGATGTAAAATAATGATTCTCTAATCATATTTAAATTTAATTAATAAAAATATAAAAACTTAGTACATACAATAAACTTACTATGATAAGATTTTTAATCTGGAATATTTATTTTTATTTTATCATGGATATTATTGACTTGTAATAGGATTTGTTTCTTATCAATAACACATGCCCAAAAACCATAACTCATTATAAAACCAAATATTTATAAATACATTATTATAATTTTAATTTTTAAATTTTGGAATGGGAGATGTAATGTCTCGTAAAATTTTGACTTAAAATTAAAAAAAAAATTAATAACTATAATTATCATAATACTTTTGATTTGGTCAAATTACATAAACTAAAATAACAATACAATGGCATAAAATAAAATAGATAAAATTAATAATAAAACTAGTTTAGATCTATCTTAATTTCAAATGTATCAATGCAAATCTCTTTTGGAGTGGAGAGATTTGATCCATCTTGATACTTGGTAGATTCAGAGTTAAAATGGATCGAGACTCGTTTATTTGATTCCATTTTTTCGAACCAATAAAACATTGAATGTAGATTTAGCTTGTAATGAGATGCCATCTTCCGTTGTTGGTTTTGCCTAGTTTAGCTTAAGCGTTGTTAGGGTTAGGCTCTTGGAAGTGTTGTATCTATGTAGGTGATTTTGCTAGTCTGATACCAATATAGCAAACACACTGTCAAATAGTAAGAATATAGTGAGCACCCTGTCAAATAGTAAGAGTGCAACACCGTGGAGACTTGCATATCATTTTGAGTTGAGTTCAAAGTCTTGAGCAGAGGCCCAAGTGGAAGAGAGAGCTCATGGGTGTGATCAGAGAAAAAATAGCTCTCGATTGAGCTCAAAGAGAGAGCAAAGCATGTTATAGACTCTATAAATTCTGCGTAAATATATTGCTATATAAACTAACCCGCATTTTTTCAGCTATCTTTTGCGTGTTTAATTACCCAATCAGAATATGGATTGATGCCCTGTGCAAATGGGCAAGAGTCTATATATTGAGTCTGATTAAAGGGGCATTCAATTTGTTGGAGAAGTCAAAATTGCAAAAATTCATTAGACCACTAGACAAGGCCGGATATACAAATTGATCCAGTTGCACGTTACCCGGACCACTGAACCATCCCGTAATTAATCTCCATAAAGCCCACGCAACATATATTTGCCATCGATCTCTACTAGGATATTTTGAGCAGCCAGGTATAAGTAGTGTGCAAAGTAGGAAGGAGCTAGTCTCATGAGAGCACCTAGATTTGGTCACATGGGCGATAAGGGGATCATGGAAGGAGGGATTTTAACATCCAGGAGGTTAAAGATATTTTAAGGAAGGAATGTGTTAAATCTTGTTAAATAAAGTCTCGTGATTTTGCCCATCTAGTTATGTAGAGGTTTGGAGGCGTGGAATCAAACAATAGAGTCAAGTAAATGATGTATTCTAAAAGGCATCAATTTTGCTAAGAAAACAATGGAAATTTTAGCATGATTTCCATAAAATATGGCGTTAAGTTTTGTAAATCCAGGTTACAACGGTCAATCTTCAAGATTTTGGGTGTCACAAGGGTTTTTGATGGTATCAAATCCATTTCCACCATAAAAAACATAATTCAAACACTCTTATTTTTGGGTGCCACAAGGGTTTTTGATGGTATTGATTCAATTTGTACCATAGAAAACATGATTCAAACACTTATTTTTGGAAATCTGGGTTACAACAGTCAATCTTCAAGCATCTGGGTGCCACAAGGGTTTTTGATGGTATTGAATCCATTTCCACCATAAAACACATAACTCAAACACTTATTTTTTGGTGCCACAAGGGTTTTTGATGGTATTGAATCCATTTCCACCATAAAAAAACATGATTCAAACACTCTTATTTTTGGAAATCCGTGTTACAACAGTCAATCTTCAAGATTTTGGGTGCGGTTTTTGATGATATTGAACCCATTTCCACCATAAAAAACATGATTCAAACACTCTTATTTTTGGATGCCATAGGGGTTTTTTATGGTATTGAATCCATTTCCACCATAAAAAACATCATTCAAACACTCTTATTTTTGGAAATCCAGGTTACAACAGTCAATCTTCAAGATTTTGGGTGCCACAAGGGTTTTTGATGATATTGAATCCATTTCCACCATAAAAAACATCATTCAAACACTCTTATTTCTGAGTGCCATAGGGGTTTTTGATGGTATTGAATCCATTTCCACCATAAAAAACTTCATTCAAACACTCTTATTTTTGGAAATTCGGGTTACAACTGTCAATCTTCAAGATTTTGAGTGCCACAAGGGCTTTTGATGGTATTGAATCCATTTCCACCATAAAAAGCATGATTCAAACTCTCTTATTTTTTATGCCACAAGGGTTTTTGATGGTATTGAATCCATTTCCACCATAAAAAACATGATTCAAACACTCTTATTTTTGCAAATCCGAGTTACAATGGTCAATCTTCAAGATTTTGGGTGCCACAAGGGTTTTTGATGATATTGAATCCATTTCCACCATAAAAAACATGATTCACTCTTATTTTTGGGTGCCACAAGGGTTTTTTATGTTATTGAATCCATTTCCACCATAAAAAACATCATTCAAACACTCTTATTTTTGGAAATCTAGATTACAACTGTCAATCTTCAATATTTTGAGTGCCACAAGGATTTTTAATGGTATTGAATCCATTTCCACCATAAAAAACATGATTCAAACTCTCTTATTTTTGGAAATTTGGGTTGCAACGGTCAATCTTTGAAGATTTTGGGTGCCACAAGGGGTTTTGATGGTATAAAATCAATTTCCACCATAAAAAACATGATTCATACTCTTATTGTCAGATTTTTTGAAAAAAGAAGAAGAGGCTAGATTCCAACTATTTTTGGCGATTTGTGCGAAATTGACACCTTGGTAGACAACACCAAAGTAAAATAAAATATGAGAGGTCCAAAGTAGCTAGAAACGTTGCACTAAGGTCATGTGCCTTGCCACAATTAGTGTTGATTGAGGAAGGACGAGCGTGAGGTTAAAGGTTGAAGTAGAACTCGAGAAAAAAACTCAAAGTAGGTAAGTGGGTTGCATCAACAATAAAGTTAGGTAGCTCATATGGAGGAAAAATATAGAGACATCAATGAAACATGCAATTGATTTGACAATGAATATCTTTATACCAATGGACTTATATACAAACACTCTCCTATAGAAAATGAGGAAGTCAAACACCAAATTCAAGAGTTGACATTGAAGAGTAGCATTTGACCAACCTCTTACTCCATGTGAGCCCTATCATGTTGGTTCAGAACAAGGACAAGATGCGGCGACTACTTTTTTGACCACATAACCTTGAATAAAGTTAGAGTTGAGAACCAACATCTAATCCCCTAGATTGATGATTTACTTTATCAATAAAAGGTGAAGTCTTTTAATAAGATTGACCTCAAGTTAGGCTATCACCCAGTGGTAATTGAGCCAACTAGTGTGTGGAAGACAACCTTTAGGTCGAAGGGAGATCTCCTTAAGTGGGTGATCTTTCCTTTGGTCTTTAGTAATGCACTAACAACATCCATGAGGATGATGAATGATATTTTGTGAGCATTCACTAATTCTTTTGTGGTTACTCTTAAATTAAATTTAGGAATAGAATATGAAGCACATTCAACATATCTTCAACACCTTGTGCCAATGCAAGCTAAATGCCAACCTAGAGAAGTGTACACTTAACATGCAAAAACTCAATATCTAAGGCACACTGGATAAACATAGTGTGCATTTTGATCCAACCAACTTCCATGTCATTTGATATTTTTAAATCCCAATACAATAATTTGGAGATTTGTGACTTCCCAAGCTTCCCAACTTGTACTGTAAATTTGTTGTTCTCTTGTATTATGTGTTCCTTGAGCCAGGTGACTAGGGGTGGAGCCAAGGTCAATTTTATTTCACAAAGTAACAATAAAAAAATTTGAGGAGCTAAAGCATCACCTATGCATGCCACAAGTCCTCGTTCTATAAAATCTACATCAATCATTTAAAATATTCAAATTATGTTGTTATTGTAGTCTTCACACATCATGACATATAATGGCATATTATAGTCATACCCTCCCTAACACGGTTCATAAATACCCTAGATATCCACAGTAACCACAAGCCTTTACAATTTATGCCAATTTAGGGCAAGTTGTAGAGTTGCCTTTATTATAGTGATCCACATAGCTTCAATAGTTCCATCTAGATATCAAGCATAATTAGGAAAGTACTAATCAAGTTGCAAGCTACCTCAACGAACCTTAGATTGTGAAATTTATCACAATTCTCAATCATTGTGGATATACTATTTTAAAGTGACCAAATTTATATGCAATGATCTAACTTCTACGCTACATAACAAACATTGGTAATAGGTAAACAAGCATCATAAATTATGTTGTTATTATAGTCTTCACACATCACATCTAATGGCATATTATAGTCATACCCTCCCTAACATGGTTCATAAATACCCTAGATATCCACAGTAACCACAAGCCTTTACAATTTATGCCAATTTAGGGCAAGTTGTAGAGTTGCCTTTATTATAGTGATCCACATAGCTTCAATAGTTCCATCTAGACATCAAGCATAATTAGGCAAGTACTAATCAAGTTGCAAGCTACCTCAGCGAACCTTAGATTGTGAAATTTATCACAATTCTTAATCATTGTGGATATACTATTTTAAAGTGACCAAATTTATATGCAATGATCTAAATCCTATGCTACATAACAAACATTGGTAATAGGTAAACACGCATCATATTGTTACCTCTAGTGTGGACTTATACGCAACATGGGCATTCTTTGTGTTAATTTAGGCTAGTGTGACAAGATGATTTGAGAGGCACATTGTAGTCAAGTAGTGGGGCATTTCAACATGAGGAATAAAATGGTAGTGAAGTAGAGGTACCTCTACTTGCTAAATCTCCCATGACACACTAATATATTCAACAAGTTCATGAGCATCTCTTGGTCCAAGATTTGGTCCATGATGGACACAAAATTGACCAAGTTGATGACCTTCCATCCTTAAACCAATGAATAAAAAAGCTATCCAATATTATGATTGTACACATCCTCAAAATGTATAGCACAAAGCATTTAGGTACATGCATCAAATTGTTCCTTTTGTCCAACACAACTACATTAGCAATCATCACATATCTATCAACCACAAACCTTTTATGTTGTGCCTAGTGTTACCCACTAACCCCAATCAATTTAGATATGCTTGTTGCATCAACATGTGAAGGATTCCTCCCATCCTTAAAATAAGGTAGACAAAGCAGCAATATTTGTTGAATAGATCAACATGTTCAATAAAAAAATTGTGATATATTTTGAAAGGCATACCATCAAATAACAATATGATCAACATTGGGTTCAACATGAGCTTAGATTAGTGAAAACTTATGGTTACACTTCTTAGCCTTATTTGCATAAATTAGGATATTAAATTATCAATTTGGGAGTTCATAAACATGTGAGATATCATGCATTGTATGTGAAAGCTAACAATTTCCTTCAAAAATAAATGCCAACTCCACTTAAACTATTGCAACATAGTTGTCCCATTCGAGAGATTTTAGAGGTTATAAACCTCTTTCTGCAATCAATTACAAAGGACATGAATCAAACTTTAAATGCATATATCACTAAGGTTGAGATTGAATTCGCTCTTTCTAACATGAATAAAGATAAAATTCAAGGCCCTAATGGTTTGCTTGTTGATTTTTTACTCGAGCTTTTATAACCATATCAAGAATGATCTCTTCCTTGTGGTGAGGGAATCTAAAAGCTCAAGGAATAATGATTGAGCTCTTTAACAAAACCCTCATCGCTCTTATTCTAATAGCCCAAATGAGATTCACTTTTTGGATTTCCATCCCATTTCATGTTGCAATGTTATATAGAAGTTAGTGGCCAAAGTCTTGTTGTATGATTCAATCCAATTCTGAGCAATATATTTCAGATGAACAATTTGGGTTTCTCTAGGGTAGACAAATCCATGATGTGGTTGTCATTACACAAGAATATTCACTCTGTCATATCTAGAAAAAAACAAATGGTGGTGTTAAAAAATGATTTATCTAAACATTATGATAGGGTGAGCTAGACCTTCTTGCATTTGGTATTAATCAAATTGGGCTTTGACAAAAGGTTTGTTGACAAGATTATGGGATGCATACAATCAGTCTACTTTGTGGTCCCTATCAATGATGCCCCCTCACATTATTTCAAGATGTCTTGTGGTTTTCACGAGGTGCACCGGGGATTCCCTCCATCTCGTCTCCTTTTCTTAATTGTGGTTGAGGCTCTAAGAAAATTATTTAGCCTTGAGGAAAACACTGGGTTCTATCTCTAGGTGTAAGGTATCCCCACGAGAGGCTATTTCTTATATGCTTTTTATGGATTGTGTTTTATGTTACACTAATGAATATATTGCATATATTAGAGTTCTAAAATCATTTTTGGATCATTTTTGCATCTCTATTGGAACACAAATTAATAATGAAAAATATGTTATAATGCACTCTTTTCACATAGAAGAACATCCATATGCTATTGTGGATTTTTCCCTTTCACACTATGGTTGTTGGATGACACTTTCAAGTATTTAATCCTTTTCTTCAAACCAAATTGTTATTGCATCACAATTTTTTCATGGATTTTTAAGAAGATAGAACCACACATCCATGTTTGGGTAAATCGCTTCCTCTCTCAGGGAGGTCATCTAACTATTGTAAAGTTTGTTTTTGGGAGCATTCCAGTGTATTGGATGACCATGTTCCTTCATCAATCTTAAAGCAGATCAAGAAGGTGAGCATACAGTTTCTTTGGCAGTGATCCACAGATGACACCATCCCTCTAGCCATATGGGATGTTATAGTATCTCCTAAATACTTGAGAGGTTAGGGGATTAAAAAAAAATCTCTTTTCAAAAAATCTCTTGCTACAAAAATTCTTTGTTATGAAACCAGCTCACAAAAAGAAAGAAACGAAAGATCAACGCCTTAGAATTCAGCCCCTTCGAGGGGGTAACCTCCTTTACATTACACAAATGAAAAATTCTTGGATGATACAAATGAAAACACCTTCTTTCTATATATAGGAGTCTAAGGGATCACAATATAATCAAATCCGACATAACAATAATAATACAAGGGCACAACAATAACAATAGTGGGCTTCTATGGGGCACAATAATAACAATATGGGGACAATAGGGGCACAACAATAACAATAAGGGCTACAATGATAATAGTAATGGGGGAATCACTAGTATTATAGGGACCTAACATGCCCCTTTCCTTCAAAAAAGTGTTGTCCTCAACTCTTGAGTAGTTCTAGATGCTTTTGTATAAAATTCTCATCCTCCCATGTGGAATCTTCAACGGGTAAGTTCTTCCACTTGACAAGATACAATGAAATTGATCGACTTCGCAACTATCGAGTTCTTGTTTCTGTGACTGCTTCAAGTTCCAATATGATTTTTCCTTCCTTGTCAATTTCTGGAAATATTGTTTGAACTGGGAGCTTGTCACCAATAACCTTTTCTAAGCATGAAACATGGAAAATTGGGTGCACTCGGGAAGCTACAGGAAGCTCCAATTTGTATGCCATAGTACCAATCTTTTGTAACACCTTGTACGGACCATAATACTTTGGTGATAATTTATTATCCTTCTTAGCTTGCTTGAGGGACATTTGTTTATATGGTTGTAGCCATAGAAATACCCAGTCACCTATATCAAAACTTCTTTCGCTGCAATGTTGATTTGCCTGTTGTTTCATTCTATTTTGTGCCAAAGTTAGGTTATCCTTTAAGATTTGGAGAACTTGTTGTTGATGCTCGATGTGATCTTCCACTACTTGAACCTAAGAATTTTCTCTTAAATATGATGTGATGGACGGTGGGTGATTTCCATAAAGTGCCATAAATGGGATCATTTTTGCTGCAGTATGGAAGGAAGTGTTATACCACCATTCAGCCAAAGGAAACCATTCGACCCATTGTGTCTGTTTATCAGATACAAAGCAACGAAGATATCCTTCCAAACATTTGTTTACTATCTTAGTTTGCCCTCAGATTGAGGATGATAAGATGAGCAATGAGCTAACTGAGTACCAAGACAAGAAAATAATTCTACCCAAAAACTTCCAGTGAAAATGGGATCTTTGTTGCTTACAATAATCTTTGGGTTTCCATGTAGCTTTTAAGTTGTTTCCATAAATGAAGTAGAAACTGTATTGGATTTAAATGGATGAGATAATGCACAAAAGTGTGTATACTTGGTAAGTTTTTCAACTACCACCATGATGACACTCCTTCCTTCAAACTTGGGTAAACCTAAGATGAAATCCATTGAAACCTCCTCCCAACATTGACTTGGAATGGATAAAGGTTGTAATAGACCCGGGGTCTTAATTGTTTCAACTTTATTTTGTTGGCAAACCAAACATTCTGCCACAAACTTTTGAATATTAGATTTAAGGCCATCCCAAAAAAACTCCTTTTTAATCCTGTGGTAAGTTTTTAAAAATCCCAAGTTCCCTCCTAAGGAAGAGGCATGCAATTCCATAAGAATCTTTTGTTTGAGTTGGGAAACATAGGTATAAGCAATCTGTGTACCATAACGAATCATTTTTCCAGCTAAATGTATCATATGTATTAGGATCGTGTTGTAGCTTTTGAATGAGTGCCCACACTTCTTTGTCATTCTTCCATTCATCCCTTGCTTCGTTTATCCAAACTGGTTGGATAATAGAAATGGCACAAAGCAATGCTTCCACATCCTCATCCTTTCTTGAGAGTGCATCTTCCACAACATTTTGCTTCCCTTTTTTGTATATGATTTCAAAGTCATATCCCAACATCTTTGTGACCCATTTTTGTTGCTCTTTTGAAGATAATATTTGTTCTAAAAAGTATTTAAGGCTATCATGATCCGTTTTTATCTTGAAGTGCCTTCCCATTAGGTAGGGTCGCCATTTCTTAAGTGTGTGTAGTATTGCCAACATTTCCTTCTCATAAATAGCTTTGTGTAAATATTTTTCTTTGATTGGATGACTTTTGAAAGCAATGGGCCTTTCGTCTTGCATTAAAACAGCACCAATTCCATTTCCTGATGCATCACATTCCACAATAAAGGTTTTTGTGAAGTTTGGTGTAGCTAAGACCAGTGCTTGGCACATTGCCTCTTTAAGATGTTCAAAGGCCTTCGTTGCTTCTGGAGTCCATACAAATGCATATTTCTTCAATAATGTTGTTAGAGGTGCTACTATTCTCCCTTAATTCTTAACAAAATTGTGATAATACCCTGTCAACCTGAGAAATCCTCGCAGATGCTTTATGGATGTGGGGATTTTCCATTCCTTAATGCCTTTAATTTTTCTAAGGTCTGCCTTAATACCTTCATGAGATACAATATGACCCATATATTCCACCTCTTGTACTCCAAAGAAACATTTGGAGCTTTTTGCATATAATTGTTTCTCCTCCAATAGTTTTAGTGCCTTGTCAACATGTTGAACATGATCCTTCCAAGACTTGCTATAGTTTAGTATATCATCAAAAAATACTAACACAAATTTTCTAAGGAAGGGTTTTAAAATGGAATTCATCAAACCTTGAAAAGTAGAAGGTGCATTGGTGAGGCCAAAAGGCATGACCAAAAATTCATAATGACCCTCATGAGTTCTAAATGATGTTTTTGGAATGTCTTCACTCTTCATTCTGATTTGATGATATGCTGAATGAAGATCCAACTTGGTGAAGTAAATTGGTCAATGCAATTCATCTAATAGTTCATCAATGACATGAATGGAAAATTTATCTTTAATAGTGAGCTTGTTAAGCTCCCTATAATGGGACACATGCGCCATGATCCATCCTTCTTGTGCACCAATACTACTGGAGCAGAGAAAGAACTTTGACTAGGTTGAATTATACCAACCTCTAGCATTTTTGCAACCATACATTCAATGTCACTCTTTTGGGCATAGGGATATCTGTAAGGCCTGATGTTTGGAGGAAAACTTCCTAGAGTCAAATGAATAGCATGATCATGATCACGAATAGGTGGGAGAACTTTGGGAGTCTCAAATACCTTGGAATGATTGTCCAATACTTTTTGGAGATCTATAGAAATAGATGATTTTGATGTGGGAACCTCTAACGAACATAATTATGAAATCGCGGCTCGTTGTTCTTTCTTTAGAAGCTTTGTCATTCCATTAGACCTGTTTTTCTTTCCTGGTTTCTCTGTGATACCACTTAATTCAACTTCCTTTCCTTTCGAAGAAAATTTTATGCAAAGTTCTTGAAAATTAAAAGCTAGTGTACCCAAGGGTTGTAGCCATTGGACTCCTAGTACAACATCAGCACCACCCATTGGAATGGAAAGCATTGGGTTATTTAATACATATTCTCCCATGGATAGCTTGATATTATGGCACTTTCCAGAGCAATTTATGGTTCCTCCACTTGCAACCATCTCTTGACACGCTGATACTAGATATAGGAAGCAATTCAATTCCTTGGCTATCTTACAATGAATAAAATTTTGGGTACTACATGAATCAATCAACACTATTACCTTATTCTTATTGATATGCCCTTATATCTTGATAGTTTGAGGAATGGTAATTTCGTCCAATGCATTACAAGATATGGTTGGATTCATTTATTCTTTCTCTAGGGTTTGTTCCTGGTGTATATCCTCTTCTTTTGACGTTTCTTGTTCCTTTTATTCCTCCTCTTCACAATCCATGTAAAATAATTTCTTCCCAACACATTTATGACCTTTAGTGTATTTGCTATCACGACTGTAACAAAGCCCTTTTGCTTTTTTTTCTTCCAATTGTTGTGGTGTCAACCTTGTAGGTTGTGGAAGGCTAGGGGAAAAAAACTTTCATCCTTATAGTTGTGAGTGGTAGGATTCCTTGTTGCCATAATTTTTCTTTCCATTTTTCTTTCCAACCTGAATGCCTTCTCCAATGAGTCAAGTTCCCAAAGGTGAACCTCATGTTGGATGTTATCCTTTAAAGTCCCTATTAAAACATCAATCTTATGCTCCTCTGGAATTTCTTTTACCTTATATTCAATTTGTGGAAGTCCTCAATGTGCTCGATCATTGAACCCTTTTGCTTGAGGTTTATCAATTGGCTAAAAAGAATGTTTCTTTTTGTATCCTCATAATGTGCCATCATTTCTTCCATAAAAATTTCCCAAGTGACAATTTGTTTATGAGAGAAAAGCCATCGATACCATACAAACTGATTTGGTTCCAAATATAAAGTTTCAATGCATACCTTTTGTGTGTTTTGCACATTATGGAGATCGAAATATTTCTCCATCTGTAGTATCCATGTTACAGGATCCTTGCGATCAAACTTCCTCATATCGATCTTTGGAACATGGTGGGTCTTCAATCCAACATTAGAGTCTATGAAATCATGATTAGCATTTCTTTTTTTCTCATCATGAGTTACCTTTACTTCCCTTTCACCATTAGTAAGCATTTCTTGTAGCAACTTATTCAAATCTATCTTCAAATATTCCATAATAGTGTCCATTCCATTCATCTTAGCTTCCATGTCATTCATCTTAGATTCCACGCCATCCATCTTAACTTGCACGCCATTCATATAAGCTTCCACGCCATTCATCTTAGCTTCGGCTACCTTTTGTGAAAGTGAAATTTGTTTCACTTGGTCTCATAATTTTGATATATCATGTTGCATTTCTTCCTCTTCTTCATGATTCATGCTAGAGATTGCTAGTTGCTTACTATGCGTTTCCATTTTCTTTCTTAGGGGCATCAATTAATGATAATTATGCTTCACTATGCCCTTTGAACTTCAACCTAACTTTTCAACCCAAACTAATGAAAAAATTTAAAAAGACTACACACCTTTTTTCGCTTTGTAGAAGCTCAATATTGAATCTGTTGTATCTATGTAATTGTAGATCTCGAAGTTCTGAAATTGCTTCCTACGGTATCCCTCTGAGTCTTCTTCCAATGCCACCAGTCTGATCAAAATTTGATTCTCCAAGAAAGAGATGCCCAATCTGCTAAGATGACCTAATTGTATAATTTTCCAGTAGAGTGAACTTGTATGACGTCCCACGTGTCACAGTTTCGACCTTCGGATCTAAAAAAGATACACAGAGAACTATAGTCCGTACTCTTTCTGTAACTTCTTATTAAATTTCTATCTGATGCTCAGAGAGAAATTTATGAGGATTTTCCCAAGGTCACATGTTTGGAATGTAATTCAGGAGTCTGCAAAAACCCTAACTTCCTCAAATCATATCTCCAAAAATACAGCGAGAAAAGATATGAAATTCGGACCCGAGAACGATTTTGGCTCAAATGGGTTTTTTTTTTTAGCTTCTGAAATGTCACAAAAAAAAAATTACAGCGAAAATTCCACAATGACTTGTTTGGAGCAGTGAAACCTTAGAATCCAAAGCTCTGATACAAAATGTTATGAAACCAGTTAACAAAAATATAGAAAAGAAAGATCAACACCTTAGAATTCAAACTCTTCAAGGGAGCAACCTCATTTACATTACACAAATGAAAAAATCTTGCATGATACAAATGACAAAACCTCATTTCTATATATAGGAGTCTAAGGGGTCAAAATATAATCAAAGCCGACATAACAATAATAATATAAGGGCACAACAATAACAATAATGGCTACAATGACAATAGTAGTGGGGGAATCACTATTATTATAGGGACCTAACATAGGGAATCGCTAGCCATATGGGATGTTATAGCATCTCCTAAATAATTGAGAGGTTAGGGGATAAATAATTTTTCTCTTTTCAAAAATTCTCTTGCTACAAAAATTCTCTGGAGACTCTCTACAATATTTTTTTTTTTGGAATATTAATGAATTCTAAATATTTACAAAATCTATCAATAATTTAATGGTTTCAAGTTGCTAATAAATCATCTGCATGCTCTATCATCGGGAAATCATTTGCAAAATATTTCCCACTGATTGATAGCTAGGTTTCTTGGAAAGTTGGAAATGGCACTAGCATTCATATTGGTGAGGATTTGTGGACTGGGTTCTATTTATCTAAGGGGCTTAGGGCCATCTTACATGAATCAAACATATATACTCTGGGTAATGCAAGATTTCTTTCTCGTCAACATTTTGACCACCTTGGATGGAAGTCGATATAGACCCAGGATTGAGTGGTTCCTATGCTAAGGAATGGCACTCTTATATTGGGTGTTTATCATCCAATTATATTATTTTGAGTGAAGAATCTAAAGACTCACTAGTTTGGTCCAAAAACCCAGCCTCTGGTGAATATAGCACAAAGCACAGTTACAAAGCTTGAACATAATAATCCTTCATGGGGGATATTGATTAGTGGTGGTGGGATCTAAGGAAATTTCATGCTCTGATCAAATGCAATATTTTTTACTGGATAGCATCAAATAATAAACTTCTTTCTTGGGGATAATTGTCAAAAGCATAGATGGTGTGGTATGGTTTGGTGCCCACTTTTCCACTCTCGAAATGAATCCATTGATCACCACTTTATTTATTGCACATACACTTAAAGGGTATTTGATCTTCGACAAAAGGACATGGGTTTCTCCATACCTTGGGACAAGAAAATCCTTCCTAAATGTATGCAAGTATGGTTGTCAAACTCATTTGTTTCTAGTTTCCATGGGTTTTTGGTCATCTTCATTTACCATATATGTTGGGCTATAAAATCCCCTACATTCAAGAATATGGACACTCCTCTTGAGATCAGTTTCTCCTCTCTCCTTTGGATGATGAAATATTTGTTATCATTTCGAAGACAAAAATACCTTGCATCTTATCTATGGCTCTCATTGACATAACATTTCCTTAGTTTTTTTTTTTTAATACGATGTTTGTGAGGTTGACCATCCTTTTTGTGGTATAGCATTGGTCCTCTTCTTTGCTTATAATCACATCATTCGAGTTTGATATGCTCATTATAGGGGCACCAACAACAAGGCTAAGTTCTTGGTATGGAAAAATCTAAGGATGGAAAATTATATTGAAGTTTAAAAACATTGGCAAATCTCACTAGTCCCTAATATGCAAACTATAAAATGTTTATTGATATATTTGTAAAATTATTCAAATTTATAATGGTTTTATATATAGTCTCTATATAATGTTAACAATTTGTAAGGTAAAATAATTTTATATTACAAAATTTGGGCGAATCATTTAAAAAAAAAAGGAAATTGGCAAATCGTTATTTTGGAAAAATCATGGAAAATTAGCACACTTGCAAATATTAGACCCTAAAATCTTCCATCATTCTTGGTGTAGAAATTAGGCTATAGATTCTCAACTTTTCATGAAGCTTTAATCAAAATCACAAGACACAAACCTACTCTATTGCTCGAAGGACATTAATTCACAATTTTAGAACAAAAATCTCAGGCATGCAAGAAGAAATAACATGCATGAAACAAGTATTTTTATCTGGGGAAAGCAATCTGCTAAAAAATCCAATTCTTGCTTGAATTAATCAAATGAATAGAGATGTATTACAATTTCTTTGTTCAACTGAGCACACCATGCAAGTGCATAACCTATCTCTCTTGCTCACTGAAGGCCTCTGACCTAGACTTAATCAATTTGTTCCTCTGCTTGAGCTCTTATTTACTTGCATTATTTCTTGAGGAATTTGGCCCCTATTATTTGGGAAATTACTCAAATTCAATTGTGTAATTCCTTAGGTTGGTCATTTGACTGCATGCAACACATGTACACTCAAGACTAGTCTACAGTTGATGTTACACTGCCTTGGAAGCTCCACCAAGCCTAGGGAACTCAAATTCTCTTCATGCAATAACTATTTTGGGTTGATTGATCAGTTAACTAGATGACCACTGAGTTTGATTGAAGACCCACTAGACAACTTGATCCTCCACTAGTTCCTCCAACAGTTGGAACTAGTTTAACTGAAAACAACCTTTATTGCTACAAATTAGCAATAACGCATGCTTAACTAAACTCTAACTCCTCTAACTAGAATTTAATAAGTAAACTAGGTGACACAAGCCATGTCACACAATTTAACATAATCCAAGTTGTCTATTGATGTGGAAATTTGAATTTTGTCAATTTAATCAAGGAAAAATCACATTGAGAATTGCTTGCTACACTTTCCAACACTCCCTCTCATCAAGAAAGGGAATATCAACCACCCCTATCATGCACCTGTGGAACTTGAACTTCCCTCTTGACAAGGCCTTTTTAAAATGCCAACATCTTGTTCCTCTGTCGAAATTTACTGCAACAACATTATATTCCTCTTCACACAATCCCACAAATAGCGATACCAAATATTTATATGCTTGGATCGAGTCTGAAAAACAAGATTTCCAGAAAGCTTGATGAAACTTTGATTATCACAGTAGATCACAGTTGGATCCATCATCTAACCAAACAATCCAACAAGTATCTTTCTCATCTAGATCTCCTCACATGATACTTGACTGGAAACCATGTATTTTGCTTCTGTTGAGTTGAGTGCCACAGATATTTTCTTCCTATTGTACAAAGAAACCACTCCATACCCAAGACTAAAAATTCCACCTAATGTACTATTTCATTATGATGGACTCCCCGCCCAATCTGAATATGTGAAACCACATAGCTTCACTCCCTTTGTTTGTTTGTACCATAGTCCAAACTAGCTAGTTCCTTTTAGGTATTGTAGAACATGCTTAGCTACCTTCCAAAATAATTTGGTTGGCCTAACCATATCTTGGCTTAGCAGATTGACTGCATATCAAATATATGGTCATGTGTTCACAAGATACATTAGTGAACACACCAACTACCAATAAACAGTAGCATGCACTTCCTCACCTGAAGTAACATCCTCTTTCCTCCAATCAGTTTCTAGAGGTGTCTCCATGGGTTTGCAGTTGTCTGTGTAACCTTTAAAGTATCTCATTGGCATACTTTCCCTTAGAGACAAACAGTTCCCCATCGTCTTTACATACTTCCAATCCAAGGAAGTAGTGCATGACATCCATGTCCTTCATTTCAAACTCTTACAAGATCCTCATTACAAGATCCGATCAACTGCTCATCACTAGTTAAAATCAATCATCAACATATAAGACAATAATCAACAATTTACCTTGTGCCAAAATATGATAGAGGATTTCATTCTCTTCACTTTTGGTGAAGCCAAAACCAGTGAGATAGCTATTGATCTTGGTGTTCCAAGCACATGGTGCTTATTTGAGACCATACAATGCTATCTTGAGTCTGCATACATGAGACTCCTAATCAAAAGTCTCGAAGCCTTTTGGTTGCTTGATATACACCTCCTCCTCAATAAATCCATTGTGGAATGTTGTTTTCACATCCATCTGGTGGATTTTGTACCCATTTGTGCAGCCAAAGCAAGAATTGATTGAATGGATGAGTACCTTGCTACAGAAGCAAGGGTCTTCACATAGTCAATCCCCTTAACTTGAGAGCACCCTTGGCCATAAATCTTGCCTTGTACTTTTCTATGCTTCTATCTACTACATGCTTTACCTTGAAGATCCATCTCAAACCCACAACTCATTTGTCTGCTAATCTTAGTACCACTTCCCAAACATTGTTCTTTACAATGGATTTATATTCCTCCACCATTGCATCAACCCATATAGGTTTCTCTACTGCTTCCTCAAAAGAGGATGGCTCAATCTTGGGCAGTCATTAGAGCCATGTAGCTAGTGTACCGATCTAGTGACCTTCTATGTTTGTGCCAATTTAAAGGAGCACCCATATTCTCCCTTGCATCCTACACAAGTCTCTCATCTTCTCTAATCATTTTCTTTCCTTCTCATGGTGGTTCTACTCGAGTCATTGTCGCCACTCTCTTCTCCTAAATTTGTGGTTTTTCCACAACTTCTTGAGGTTCCTCCTTTGGAGATAAAAGCTCCTCTTTTGGTGGTATCTAAAGCTCCCTCTCAAGAGAGCATTGCATCGCTTTCTCCTCATCAAATTTTACATCCTTTCATACAACTATCACTCTGAGGGATGGCAAGTACACACGATAGTTGTGGGGAGTTTCTATGTAACCCACAAATACCCCCAGTTATTTTGTCATCTCTAGCGTATTCCTTGATCCTTTGGAGACATGGCAGTAAACAGAGGCTCCAAAAATCCTGAAGTGCGACACATTTGGCTTTCTCCCTGAGAAAGCATCCTCCTCTGTAATCATGCCCAGAATCTGATGAGGGCATTGATTCTACAAATAGACTGTTGTTTTTCATTCCTCAACCCACAAATGCAGAGGTAGGCCTTGGTCATGAAGCATCACCCTTGCTTCTCCCACAATGGTTCTTTCTCTCAGCCACCCCATTCTAATGTGGGCTGTGGGGTGCTTTCAACTCTCGTTGAAAGCCTTCTTTTGCACAAAATTTTTTAAATTCAATCGGCATGTACTCACCTCCATTGTTTCTCTTGAGAGCCTTCACATTTTTTTTATTTTTCTTTCTCAACCAATGAATTCTATGAACTTGGAGAATGTCTCATTTTTCTTCCGCATGAAGTAGATCTAGCACTTCCGTGAGAATTCGTCAATAAAAATGACAAAATATTTGTGCCTGGTAGTGGATTTTGTTAAGAAATTTCCACAGACATCTGAGTGCATCCTTTCCAGGAATGCATGTGTTTTGTTGACCTGATCATGGAATGTTGATTTTGTGTACTTCACCAAATTACATCCTTTGTATACATCCTACCACTCAAGTGCACCTTTGGGGAGGCCTATGGTTATCTATTGCATTATCTTCAAGCGTCATGATGCAAATGGACAAGTCTTATATTCCAAATTTCACTAACATTGTGGCTCTGCACCTTCTCTACCTTTGTGATGAACGAAACACAATCCTCCACATCTATCTTGTATAGGTTCTTCACATGAACCCAAATCTACTTCACTTGTCCCATGGCTATGTGTCTCAGTAATACCTTTCCTTTGTTTAAGATCACATCATAACCATAATCTTCCAAAAATGCAACAAAGACAAGATTTTTCTTTAGGCTTGGAATGAACATGAAATACTTGAACCTAAGGGGGGAGCCTAACACCTTATTAAAGGTGATTGTACCAATCTCGATCACGCTATACCATCTGTCATCCCCCATCTCGATGTGCATCTGCAAATCTTTTTCTTCCAGGTCACTAAAAAAATATCTACACCGTGTCATGTGGAATGATGCACTTGATTCCAAGTACCACATTCTCCCCATCACTGTGTTGGTCATGCATGCAATGAGGGTAGAGTCAAGATCGAAATGTGAAGCCAAAGCTTCACATGTTTCTCCTTATAAGGTATTCTTTTTTTTCATCTTGAGTGGACACTTCGTGGCATAGTTCCCAAATTCATGACAATGGAAGCATTTCATTTTTGACAAATATTTCTTCTTGCCCCCTTGACTAGATTATGTTTTAGATTGGGATTTCTTTTCTTTTCCCTTCTTTTCCTTTCCATCCAATGCAATTTTTTCTTCATCCTCACCCTTGGATGAAGTCCCATCTCTAGTATTCTGCCTTATTTCCTCCTATACCAAATCATACCATAAGCGCTCCTAATTTGGTAGTTTCTCCCTCATGTTCACTGAATCTTTATAGGTATGCCAACTCTTGGGAAGGCCCAAAATGGATACGCTTACCAAGTCATCTTCAGTTATAGCAATACCGACCCTACCCATTTCATCATGACATTGTGTGAACCTGCTCAGATACTGCAGTATAGTGTAATTCTTCTGCATCTTGATACTTCAAAGTTTATCCATGAGCGCCAGCTTCCTAAGGTCACTACTATTCTTGAAAAAATCTATTAGTGCTTTCCACATCGTGAACAAAGTTTATTTCCCATGGAGATTCGAGATAATATGATCTAGTACTTCCTCCAAGATTATTTTTGCCTTGGCTACATCTTTCTTCCACTATGCAAGGTATTAGACATCAGTTGTTAGTGGTCTTGGAATATATGTCTTGACATATTCAAGCAATCCATTTTCATCCAGTACTACCTCCATGCGGTCCTTCCATGAAATTTGAGGTTCCTTCCAAGGCATACTCTAGCCTTAGTCCATTGAAGGCCATCTTCTCAGCTCTAAAGAAATCCTGCTACATTGATCTTCAAATTCAAACCTGTGAGAAACAACTTTTAATTCCCTACTCTAACATGAATCCAACTCTAATACCATGTAGAAATTAGGTTGTATATTTGCAACTGCTCATGAAGTTTTAATCAAAATCACAAGACAAACCTATTCTACTACTCTAAGGACATTAATTTCACAATTTAGAACAAAAATCTCAGACATCAAGAAGAAATAACACACATGCAACAAGTATTTTTATCTGAGGAAAGTAATCTACTAAACCCCAGCGCTTGCTTGCATTAATCAAATGAATAGAGATGTATTACAATTTCTTTGCTCAACTGAGCACATCTTGCAAGTTCATAACCAATCTCTCTACTCACTAAAGGGCTCTAACCCAGACTTAGTCAAATTTTTCCTTTGCTTGAGCTCCTATTTCCTTGCGTTATTTCTTGAGGAATTAGACCCCTATTATTTAGGAAATTCCTCAAATTGAATTGTGCAATTCCTTAGGCTAATCATTTGACTGCGTGCAACACCTATACACTCAAGACTAGTCTACAACTAATGTTACATTACCTTGGAATCTCCACCAAGCCTAGGGAACTCAAATTATCTGCATGCACTAGCTATTTTGGATTGATTGATCAGTTAACTGAATGATCGCTGAGTTTGACTAAAGTCCCACTGCACAACTTGACCCTCCACTAGTTCCTCCAACAGTTGGAACTAGTTTAACTGAAAACAACCTTAGATCACTGACCTTGATTGCTAAAAATTAGCAATCACACATGCTTAACTGAACTCTAACTCCTACAACTCAAATTTACTAAGTAAACTGGGTGACACAAGCCATGTCACACAATTTAACATCATCCAAGTTGTCTACTGATGTGAAAATTTGAATTTTTGGAATTTAATCAAGGAAAAATCAAATTGAGAATATATTATTGCATTTTTCAACACTTGGCGCTATGTGCAATCCTTGATATGGTGAATAAGAAAGGGAGAAAAATGATTTTGGTGTTCAGTGACTCTCTTGGTCATATAATGGGGAAAGAAACTGATTCAAGTTGAAAATCTTAGATTATCCCCTTTATTACAAATCATTGAGGAGTCTTTACAACAATTAGAATGGCTCTCCTTTTCACACATTTTTTGTGAAATGAATGAGGAAGCTAACAGTTTGTTTAAGGAGGATTTGAAGCTACACCTTGGCATGTTCAGTATATGGGAGACCATAGATGGTGTGGCCACTAAGTCCATTGATATAAATGTATGAAAAAGACTCTATGGATGACCTTTTAAGGAATAGTTGTATGAAAAATGGTAACACAAGAACATTTGGACAAATAACTCTTTTTATTTTAGTAAAAAGGAGTGAAGAACAATGATTACTTTTTGTTGTGTAAGGGATGATCATCAACACTTCAGAAAAATGATAGCCTTCTTAATTGAAGTCTAGAAAACTGAAAGAAGATGGCCTAAAAATATTTAGGTGGAACATGCATATTTCGTTTTAGAAATATAAATATTTCTTTCTTGGGAAACTATTGCAATTTAAAACAGAATTCTAATTAATGAATCCAAATCCAACAGAAAGGAACTAATCTTACTCATCTAAATTATAACAACCTTGGTGAAAATTCCATGTAATAAAGTTAAAAACAATATCCACTGATGACTGGGACACTTATTCCGAGCTGAATGTTGGGCAAGGCATCCTAGGGGGTGTTCATTTGGTTGTTTTTGGCTAAGGAAATTGGCAAAGGGATAAAAAGGATTTTTGGCACAATTATTTATGAAAATAATGGAAATTATGAGAAAAAGGAGGTGAAAGGTCACAAGTTTCATGTGAGGAGGAAAATGAAGAAAATATAGGCCTCATTCATAAAAACGCTTATGAGGATCAACTGGTAACCTTTTTTTCAATTCATTGTTGGAGCTCTCTCTCATTATTCTCTCTCTTCTACTCTTGGATACTTAGAATTTTCTTGGAGCACTCTTGGAGGGTGTGGCATACATGGATTCTTGGAGAAAGAAGGCAAAGGAAGAGAAAGAAATCGCAAGAAGGCATCGACATCAGCAGCTACGTCAAATTTTCTTGCAGGTACCGAGTTGCATGTATGATTTCTTCACTAGTTTGGACATGCATGGCATATACATGTGGATTCTTGGTCATGATCTAGCATTAGCATGGAGGATTGCTTGGATTGATAGTGGATTAGCGCTTCCATTTCTTGGATAGCCATGGTGATCGTGGGTTTATTTTCATTGTTTTATTTGGTTGGTTCTCATGTTTCCTTAGCTTGGGTTGAGTTATTAGTTCCTGGAGCCTTGGCTGGACAAATGCTCTAGAGCCTTGTAACAACTTGGTTTGAGTTACTAGTCCTGGAACCTTGGTTGGACAAACGCTCTAGAGCCCTTGGTGGGTTGAGCTACTAGTCCTAGAGCCTTAGTTGGACAAATGATCTGGAGCCCGGCGGCAGCTGTGGGTTGAGTTACTAGTCCAGGAGCCTTGTTTAGAACAAACGCTCTAAAGTCCTGGATGGCTAGGATGGAGACCGATCTAGTGATGGTTTTGGTGATGTTTCAATATGAGGTGGAATCATTGTTTGATGGGTTGAGGTGGATGGCATCTGGAAGCCCTAGATGAGTTTTGATTGATGTGTTCTATGAGATCCCACATTCATGCTTGGAACGGGGGTGAATGGCTGAAGAGAGATTTGGCTCAACCATTATACAATCGGGTGGAACATGGTAGTCCCATCTCTGGTTGGTTCATTGCATTCATTAATGATAAATCCATTATGTTGATTTTCATGTGTAAGGGTACTGATATATTTATGTATTTGATGGCTGATATGCTTATTGTATTTCTGTTAATACTATGTTGGTTATATGCACATTTTATGACAGCAACTATGTATGGCTCTCAGCATGTTTTTACTTGTATGTGAATGGATAATGTACCTATGACATAACAGATGATAATGTAGTAAATGGCATGAGGGAACAATGGTTCATAGTGATTCTCTTATAAGTATGAGATGTTTGCACTTAATTCTGATGTTTACACTTGTAGATTACATGTTGATGATATGTTTGACGAAATGCTTGTCATGGCTAGTAGGGATCCAATTAAGATCTGGAACAAGTATTTTCTTTAGTACTTTAATTTCCATGTTACTTTACTAGTTTGAAGAGCTGGATTAGTTCTGAGCAGTGTCTTGGGTTCTGAACCTGATAAAGTGGCTTAAATCCCAAGGCCGTTGGCACAACACTAACAATTTTGGTCCACAGTCGCTGACAAGCAAGCTTGTGAGAGCGAATTTAGATTTTTTCTTGCTCCCTTTCCCATAGCATAAGAATGACTGTGGCCCAAGAGACTTAAAACAACAATGGGACCCAGGGACAGGTTGTCTGAGTGGCTGAGTTGTCTTCCCAGGGTTCTGTTGATGATGTTGGATGTTTGTATGGTGTTTTCCCGTCAGTTCCACTTCCTTAATGTGAATTAGGAGGTCGAATCATATCATAGTGGCCTCTCATCACATGTTTATCCCAGTTGACCAGTTGATTGGGTAGATGTGGGAGGAGGGTGTTAAAAAGTGGCATCAGAGCATGGTTCACCCCTCAGATTGGATGGGCTATGTGTTGGTCTTACATGCATGTCAATTGCATGTGTGTCTCTTACACTTATATACTTATTGCAATTGCTTGATGTCAGATTAGGGTTGTAGTATGGTTATCATGGTGAATTTGTTATTGATTCATGAAATGTATTTGAAATGAGTATGTGACTGACTGTGTATGGATTATATGTCGCTTAGATGTTGATTTCATTATACCTACTTACATCCTTGAATGTTAAGTTACATTTTTTAATATTTTAATTACATGCATCAGTCTTGTAGGTTGATTACAAGAACTGGTCGATTATGTTTGACTACATGTGGTTATGTGTATTTGTAGTTGGTTTGGCATTGCTTATGCATACTGTTGGTTGCATGTGGAAATGTGTACAATGGAGTAATGGTTGTTGTCACGCATGAGGTCATGGCATGCATTGCTTGTATGGCCTTCCATTTATGACTAGATCCTAGTTGAGTGATGTTTATGTATTGATACATTTATTGGTGTATGTCTATATGCTCTTATGATTATATTATACATGTATCACATTGATTTGGAAATGTTGCAGGCAAGTACCCTCCCCGATCTATACTAAGGTATGTTGGTTTATTGTGATTTGGTTTATCTGACATACTATGTCTTGCAGGAAGAAATATCAAATGGCTAGCAAGATGGTTGACTATAGAGACTCTCCCTACAAATCTGAAGAGCAACATGGTGTTGGGAACTCTTCTAACTTGGTAGTGACACTGAGAAGTTTAAAGGAAGATATCAGGAGTTGCAGGCCAGAGTATTCTTCGTATTTATGCAGTCGTGGACAACAGGCAGGTCGAGCATTAGTTATCTATCATTGAGATGGACGCTAAGCATTGTGATTAAGTTATTTATATTTTGATTGACCCTGGATCTAATTATAGCTATGTTAGTCCTAACTTCATGGATAAGTGTGGTTTGAATAAGGAAATTCATGTAGAGTCTTGGTTAGTTCAGTTGGAGACAGGTATTAAGAAACAAGTTCATCATTGGGTAAGAGCTTGCATATTTGACTTAAATGGTATGCCTACAACAACACATTTGAATGTTTTACCATTGGGCTCATACAATATGTTATTGGGCATGGATTGGTTGTATCTACATATAACCAAGGTTAACTACTATGACAAGGTCATTAAATGTGTTGATGACAATGGGGAACCAAGAGTCTTGTAAGGTAAGAATAAATCCACATCAGTTAGGATGGTGACAGCTGTGTAGTAAAGTGTAGCAGTGGGAAAGGGTGAAATCTATTTGAAATACACATTTCTAGTGATAAGGGTAAGGAGGTTGAGGATGCAGATGTGTTGAATAGATATCTAGTGTTGCAGCAGTTTCAGGATGTATTCTCTAAGGACAATACAGAGTTTCCACCTCATAGGGAGGTAGAATTTTCTATTGAGTTAGTGTCAGGGGTAGCTCCAACATCGAAAGAACCTTACATGATGAGCACACCTGATTTAGTTGCATTAAGGTTGCAGCTAAAGGAAATGTTGGACAAGGGGTACATTAGGCCAAGTGTATCACCTTGGGGTGCACTGATCTTGTTTGTGAAGAAGAAATATGGTACCCTCAGATTATGTATTGATTATAGCCAGTTGAACAAAGTGACTATAAAGAATAGATACCCTTTACCGAGGATTGATGACTTGTTCGATCAATTGAAGGGAGCAGCAATGTTCTCAAAGATTGACTTGAGGTCTGGATACCATCACGTATGCATCAAAGAGGAGGACATATACAAGACTGCGTTTAGGACCATGTATGGGAATTACGAGTTTTTTTTTGTTCCATTTGGCTTAACTAATGCCCAAACTGCATTCATGTGTTTTATGAATAGTGAGTTGCGCCAATATTTGGATAAGTTTGTTATTGTGTTCATTGATGATATATTGGTATATTCTAAAAATGAGGAAGAGCATGCCGAGAACTTAGTAGAAGTGTTGAGGTTGTTGAGAGAGAATCACTTGTATACTAATCTCATCAAATGCAGCTTCTTTCATATTAGGTACACTACTTGGGACATGTTGTCTCCAAGGAAAATATCGCAGTAAATCCAGAGAAGATAAGGGCCATCATGGAGTGGGTTGCTCCTAAGAGTGTGGATGAGGTGAGACATTTCATGGGTCGGGCAGGCTATTATAGGATGTTCATTAGGAACTTCTCATAGATTGCTTATCCCATTAAACCATTGAAACGAAAAGGTAAGAATTTCGAATGGAATGAAGAGTGTGAGACTAGCTTTGAGCAATTTAAGCAGTTGTTGACGCATGCACCAGTACTACAGATTGTAGATCTGGACAAAGAGATTGTAGTATGTACAAATGCTTGCAAGAGAGGGCTTGGTGGATTCCTTATGTAGGATGGACAGGTGGTATGGTATGAGTCTTGGAAACTAAACGAGCACGAACAAAACTATCCCACACATGATCTCGAGTTAACAGCGATTATACATTCACTGAAGATGTGAAGGCAATATCTTTTTGGCAGGCGGTCTTTGTTTATGAGTGATCACATTGAGTTGAGGTATTTATTTGATCAGCCAAATATGAATGCTAGGTAGGCTAGATGGTTGGACACGATTAGCGAGTTTGACTTCAAGATCAGATACATCAAAGGTAAGGAGAACTGAGTGGAAAATGCTCTCAATAGACGAATATAGGTGATTCACTTGGAAGTTACGATCTCTTATGGGAAAAATTTACAAGACAGGATCTTGCAAGCAGGACAGCAGGAAGTCTAATATATGGAGATTGTGCATAGGTTGCAGCAAAGTATACGTACAGGTACAAGGGATGGAACAGATAGAGGTACAACAGGTACACAAGACTTGGACTATTGTCTTACAACAGATGGATTGGTTAGGTTACTAGATAGGATATATGTGCCTGATAACAGTGAACTCAAGAAGGTGATCTTGAGGGAATTTCATATTAAACATTATTCAGGTTACCCAAGTTATCAAAATACACTCACAGCGGTGAAGATTTATTACTATTGGTCAAACTTGAAGAGGGATGTAGCCGAGTTTGTGGATAGATGTTTCGACCCTCAGTGAGTGAAGGCAGAGTGCAAACATCCAGGTGGACTACTACACCCGATCGTGATTCAAGAATGGAAATGGGAGGTCATTTCCATGGATTTCATAACAGGGTTGCCAAAGAAAGTGAAACAATGTGA
This sequence comes from Pinus taeda, assembly GCA_000404065.3. Taxonomy (NCBI): domain Eukaryota; kingdom Viridiplantae; phylum Streptophyta; class Pinopsida; order Pinales; family Pinaceae; genus Pinus; species Pinus taeda. The sequence goes on along the minus strand of APFE031022923.1, from coordinate 76,343 downwards.
CTCGATCATGGTCAAATTGGACAGGTTAACAAAGGTTGCACACTTCATTCCAGTGAAGTCTACATTCTCAGCCAGTGATGTGGCACATGTATTTTTCAAAGATGTGGTTAGACTACATGGTGTCCCAAAGAATATTGTGTCAAACAGGGATGCGAAGTTCACTTCCAAGTTTTGGAAGGAGTTATTTGTAGGTTTGGGCACAAAGTTGGTCTTCAGTACATATTATCATCCGCAGACAGATGGACATATAGAGAGGGTCGACAAAATATTAGAGGATATGTTGAGGATGTATGGATGCATGAATAGAGAAAGTGGGAAGAGGATCTCCCCTTGGTAGAGTTCGCACACAACAACGATTATCAGGATTCATTGAGGATGAGTCCCATCAGTTGGAGTGATCAAGTTAGCAGGATATTGATTGGACCAGATATGTTGGCAGACATGGAACAGGAGATGCAGGTGATCAAGAAGAATCTTAAGGAAACACAGATAGGCAGAAGAGCTATGATAATAGGAACAGGTTGTTCAAGGAGTTCCAGGTTGGGGAACAAGTGTACTGTCACATCAAACAGAAGAAGAGCTCCTTGCGTATTGGCTCATGTGCCAAGCTGGCACCATGGTTTTGTGGACCCTTAAGCATCACCAAGAGGATTGAGCCAGTAGCCTATCGACTTGAACTGCCTCTAACAGTGAAATTACGTGATGTTTTCCATGTCTTATTTCTTAAGAAGTATGTTAAATATGGTGATCATGTAATTGATTGGTTTGTATTGCAGGTGGAATTAGATGGAGAATTCTAGTCGAAGCCTCAATGTATATTGCAGAAAATGGTGCTCATTCTCTAGAACCAAGCAATAGAGCAAGTTAAAGTGTGACGGAAGCACTCTAGGCTCGATGAAGCTACATGGGAGATGGCGGATCAGATGTGGGCCATATATCCTTCCTTGTTTGCCGGTTGAGGCAAAGCAAATTTGATATGGTGGTTTGGTGATTGCATATGGTGGTTGGTAGTTGCTTTATGGTGGTTAATATTTTCTTATGATGGCTTGGTATATGCTTCATGGTGGTTTAATATGTGTTTTATGTTGGTTTAGTATATGCTTTATGTTGATTGATATATGCTTTGTGATGGTTGATATAGATGTATGATGTTTTTATATATATGCTTAGATATGATGTTGGTATATGATTGATATATGATTTGGCATATGTTTTGGAATATGTATTTTGATGATGTTGTTATATGTACACCCATGTATGGGCGTAAATACCGTAATAAGATGTGTTATAAAGCTCTACTATGCGGTATGGGTGTTATGTTAATATGATATCATGTGGATATGTTATCATGATGTTATGATGTCATATGAGTTGGCATTCAACAAGATGATCATTGTAAATATCATAATGAGTTGTGTTATAAAGCTCTACTATGCGGTATGTTGGCATGATGTTATCTCTTGAACAGATCTTTCATTGTAAATATTACATTGAGTTGTGTTATAAAGCTCCACAAGTAGCATGTCTTCTTTTAGAAAGTTGCTGAGGTATATGTGTGATTGAACACCGAGGACGATGTCCCCCAAGGGGGATAGTTCTGTAACAACCCTGGTGAAAATTCCATGTAATAAAGAAAAACAACAACCACGAATGATTGTGACACTTATTCAAATCTTAATAATGGGAACGACATCCTAGGGGGTGTTCATTTGGTTGTTTTTGGCTAAGGAAATTGGAAAGGGCATAGGCTAAGGCATTAAAAGGCATTTTGGCACAATTATTTATGAAAATAATGTAAATTAGGATTAAAAAGAGGTGAAAGGTAACAAGTTGCATGTGAGGAGGAAAATGAAGGAAAATAATGCAAAATGAAGAAAATTGAGGCCTCATTCATAAAAAGACTTATGAGGATCAGTTGGTAACCTTTTTTCAGTCCAGTGTTGGAGCTCTCTCTCATTATTCTCTTTCTCATACTCTTGGATACTTAGAATTTTCTTGGAGGGTGTGGCATACTTGGATTGAGCAGGAAAGCACACAAAGGAATCGGCATTAGCAGCTACATCATATGTGCTTGTAGGTACCGATTTGCATGTATGATTTATTCACTAGTTTGGACATGCATGGCATATGCATGTGGATTCTTGGTCATGATCTGTCATTGGCATGGAGGATTGCTTGGATTGACAGTGGATTTCCTAGCCTTTCCATTTCTTGGATAGCCATGGTGATCGTGGGTTTATTTTCATTGTTTTGTTTGGTTGGTTCTCATGTTTCCTTATCTTGGGTTGAGTTATTAGTTCCTGGAGCCTTGGTTGGACAAATGCTCTGGAGGCCTGTAACAGCTTGGGTTGAGTTACTAGTTCTGGAGCCTTGCTTGGCCAAACGCTCTGGAGCCTGGTGGCAATTGTGTGTTAAGTTACTAGTCCTGGAGCCTTGGTTGTAACAAACACACTAAAGCCTTGGATGGCTATGATGGAGACTAACCTAGTGATGGTTTTGGTGATGTCTAACCGTGAGGTGGAATCATTGTTTGATGGGTTGAGGTGGATGGCCTCTGGGAGCCCTAGATGAGTTTTGATTGATGTTTTCTATGATATCCCACATTCATGCTTGGAATATGGCATGGGGGTGAATGGATGAAGAGAGATTTGGCTCAACCATTATATAGTCAGGTGGAACGTGGTAGTCCCATCTCTGGTTGGTTCATTTCATTAATTAATGATAAATCTATTACCTTGGTTTTCATGTGTAAAGGTACTGATGTATTTACGGATTTGATGGTTGATATTTTTATTGTATTTTTGTTCCTATTATGTTGGTTATATGCACATTTTATGACAACAACTATGTATCACTCTCAGCATGTTTTTACTTGTATGTGAATGGAAAATGTGCCCATGACCTAATAGATGATAATGCAGCAAATGGCATGAGGGAATAATGGTTCATAGCGATTCTCATATAAGTATCAGATCCCTACACTTAATTCTATTGTTTACACTTGTAGATTACATGTCGATGATATGCTTGATAAAATGCATGTGATGGCTAGTAGGGATCCAATCAAGGTCTTGAACAAGTATTCGAGTTAGTACTTTCATTTCCATGTTACTTTATTGATTTGAAGAGATGGATCAGTTCTGAGAAGTGTCATGGGCTCTGAGCCTCAGAGAGTGGCTTAAATATCGGGGCCGATGGCAGAACACTGACAATTTTGTTCCACAGTCACTGGTAGATAGGCTTGTGAGAGATACTTTAGGTTGTTGTTCTCTCCCTTGCCATAGCATGAGAGTGACTATGGCCCAAGAGACCTAAAACATCGATGGGACCTAGGGACAGGTTGTCTGAGTGGCTGGCTTGTCTTTTGAGGGTTCTGTCGATGATTATGGATGTATGTATGGTGTGTTTCGATTGGTTCCACTTCCTTACAGTGACTTAGGATGTCAAATCATATCATTGTGGCATCTCATCGCATGTTTACCCTGGATTGTCAGTTGCTTGGGTAGATGTGGGAGGAGGGTTAACACTTCTTGAAAGTAAAAGAACACAACTCACTTAAAATCACTTGGTTGATAGAGCATGCATTATTTTCCCACATGTAGTATTTTCTTTCGATTCAAAGACTCTCAATGGATGACTCCTTAGTCTTGTACTCTTATCTTCATGGTTGATTTCAAGTGTTAAAATGAAAGAAAAAATCACAAAATTGGAAAAAATGATTGATGCAAGTATATTTTGATGGATTTTGCATGCATTAGGGTATTTTCTTAATAGAGAGGATCTTATAATATTTTACCCAAACTCTCAAAATTCTTGTTTCTCAAATAATTGACTAATCTATGGAAAACGAGACATACAATGCTTGATGCAACTCTAGTTTGATAGATTATGCATGCATTAGGGCCTTTTCTTAATAGATAGGTTGTCCTAATATTTTACCTAATCTATCAATAAACTTGTTTCTCAAAATCATTGATTAATGTATGGAAAAAATGACATGATTGGTTCATGAACAACAGTCAAACTATGATAATTAATCAAGTAACAAGGCTTATAGTTCAAATAGGGAATTATGAACAATTATTGACAAGAAAAGCACACCAAGGGATATATGGACAAAAAAAATCAAAATTTTATGAAAGTAGACACATGCTTGCATATGTAAGGATGAACATGAAAGAAAAACACACAGACACACAGATATATACATATACCAGCGTCCACAACTATGAAAAGTTAGGAAAATGAGTGGACACGCTGAGACAATCAGTTCCCTCCACGCCTTAGCTTGTACACCAAAGGACTATTTGCTACAAAAAATCAAAATGATTTCATATATTGATGAAAGTGAAGCTTGAATTATAGCTTCAACAAAGAAGTTTCTAAATATGAAGATCATAATAGAAATCTAAAAGTTTTAAATCTAAAGATTGCCTTGTAGGCTTCACTAACTTGCAATTTCTACATGAAAAATAAAACCAACTACTGATAAATATCTTCCTAGCTAACCAATTTTTATTCTAAGCATCCTTCTAAATGGGATTTGACCTCTCCCATGTCTAAAATTGTGAAAAAATCTTGAATGCTTAGATCTGGGTGGATTTTCTTCATAAATTTGTAGTTTAGCCAACAAACCAGTCAAATCAACCTTGCATTTACTAGAGATCTACATGCATTTTATCACAGAACTAGGGGAAACTAACCATCTTAGGATCATGGGAAGAAAATCCATGTCCTTGATTTTTCCCAACTAACCTACAAATTGTTAGTGTGTGAAATAGAATACAATTTTATGATATGATAACTACTTCCTAATGATTTTAAAACAACATTTATCACGCCACTGATATCATTGAATAATTACACATAGAAAAATTCAATTGTTAATGTGATTGAAACAATCATGATCATAGAAATACAATGATGCATAATAGACATAAAAAAAAATTCACCTAGGAAACCCAATCTGGGAGAAAACCCAACAATCCTTCTTGAGGAGAACTTGTCTTTTCAACAAGGTTTACAAATCAAAATTTTGTCTAGAAATTTGTACCAACGTTACAAGTCGAATGGCCAGTGAAACCTGTTCAAACTTCTAATGTTCAACGATGGTGAAACCAATAAAAATATAAGTCAGTTAAGATAAACTATGGCTTGCAAACAAAATCACATGTGTGGCTTGCGATCAACTCACATATGCGACCTGTGGTCAAACTAAAATTGTATGAATTTCTATCAACACTAATCAAAATCTATGGTTAAACCCTCACACACGTGGTTGTATGGACTGCAATCAAACATGGTCAAATCCTCACACCTGCAATTGTATAGATGTTGGTCGTACCCTTCACAAATCTGACCTCCAAGGCAAATAAAATGATGAAGAAAAGATGAAAGATGGATATATTTCTCTTGAGCCTAATTTGTCCTCCACGTTGATGAGTTTCTCCTCACATGCACATCTATTTATATAGAGCTCTAATTTTGAGTGGAGAAATGTTAAGAATCCCCTCATCACATGGAACCCCTTCACTTACTGAGCCCACAATTTAACTCAACATTAGGCTAGAATTGTGTATTCCACCGGTGGGTAAAACTCCATTAAATAAACAAATCAAACCCTCTTTATAAAAAATAGATCACTCCATCCTAAAGTAGGAAATGTCAGTACCATGGGCCAATCTCCCTGAGCCATACACCAAGGCTAATGGGAGAAATACTACCGTGGGTCATTCACCCCTATACAAATCAATGTGGCCCCATGGGTGAATGTATCATTCCCCCCATAGTCAAATTAGCATGACCCCATGGGGGAATGTCTCCCTGATGCTACGAATTATAGAAACATCAACACTCCCTCTTAGCAAGGGAGACATTTTGCATCATGCCATGCTTTTCTCTGAAGTATACAAACTTCCCCCTCGATAGAGGTTTGGTGAGAATGCTTGCAATTTATTCATTTATGGATATGTACTTGAGCTTCACTGTTCCCTTTCGCACCATGTCTTGGATGAAGTGATATTTGATCTCAATGTGCTCTGAACTATCATGAAATATTGGATTATCTAAAATCTTGACACAACTTGATTATCATAATATATCAAGGTCATCTGTAGCGCCTGATCAAATAGCCCTACAAAAAGATTTTGAAGTCACACTACTTCTTGACGTGTGACATTGGTTGTGATATAATTTGATTCCATTGTACTGGGTGTCGTAGAAGTATACTTCTTGCTACACTAGGATACCATAGATGATCTTGAACTAAAGAAGCACCCTGAGGTTCTCTTTCTATCCATTGTACTCTCAACCCAAACAGAAGTAGTATATCCCTACAACTTCACTTCACCACTTGAGACATATATCATACCATATCTATTTGTACCATGCAGGTACATCAACACATGCTTCTCTACAACTAAAATGCATGCTTTACTGCAACCCAATGTACATGCCTTGACTCAACTATAAATTGACTCACTATTTTCATTACAAAGAAAATATTTGGCATGGTGTTAACCCAATACACCAACAATCTTATCAACTTCTTGTACATAGTTGGATCCACCAAATTTTAATTTGAAATGGAATCAATCAACTTATTCATATTTTTCACCATAGGTGTAGCCATGGACTTTCAGTCCATCATATCAAATCTCCTCAAGGTCTAAACTATGTACTTCCCTTATCTAAGGAAGATATCACTTGGCCTCTAAGACACCTCTCATTCAAATAAATAATGCATCAAGCCAAGATATTTCATCTCCAACGTTGAATCCAATTCCCTATTACACTTAACAATGAGTCTCTCTACCCTAGTAAGGAATAAATCATAAACATACAACACTAAGATGAAAGCATCACCATCAACAACCGTGTAGTAAAGGTTAGGATCCACATCAACCTTGGTGAAGCCCAAACTCATCATGTATCCATCAATCCTGGAATACCATTCACTAGGTGCATGCTTGAGTTCGTACAAAGACTTCTTTAATATGAAAATTGGGACACCTTCTCATGTGTCACAAATCCATGGGGTTGCTCTATTTACACTTCCTCCTCAATCATACCATTGAGGAGTTCGATATTTACATCCATTTTATATAACCTCCAAACCATAACTAAAGAAAGAGAAATAATAGTTATGATCGAAGTGTACCTAGAAACTATAGCAAAGGTATCCTCAAATTCCTCTCCCTCTTTCTAGGAGAACCCTCTTGCTGTAAAACCTCACTTTGTACTTCTTTATCCTTCCATTTGAAACATGCTTGATCTTATAGATCCACTTGGAAGTCACTATGGACTTCCCCTCTAGTCTCAAAACTATTTCTCACACATCATTCTTCATGATGGACCGATACTCCTCGATCATGGCATCCTTCCAAACTTGCTAGCTTGTTTTCTCCTAATAACTGGATGGTTTTGAATCAATGATGTGGCACATCATTACAATATAACTTGAGAAAATTTGCGTTCTTATTCTTTCCCTAAAAGCACTAGTAGGAGTTTCATGCCTCTTTGCATCCTGAAAAGTGTCGGGAAGCCATGTTGCCTCTTCCAGATCTTTGCAACATCTCTAAGCAGTTTCATTGGATCTGCTAGCTCTACTAACTCCTCCCAATAGTCCAAAGGATGAATAACAATACTAGAGGGATTTATGCATAGATCCTTTATAGCCTCCTACTCCTCACTATCAATCTCTAGAAGATACTCTCTAGACCTCCTGAAGGCTACCTCCTCATCAAAAGTAACATCATGACTAACCTCAATCTGATGTTGCCTTGGAATGGAGATCTCGTATGCCTTTGAAGTCTTGTTGTATCCCACAAAATTACCCTTCTTGCTAGAATGTTCTAACTTCTTTCTCTTCTCCTTGCACATGTGGATGTATATTGGATAACCAAATATCCTCAAATGACTAACCTCTAGCTTCACTCTTGTGAATGCCTCCTTAAGAGTCTTGTCTTCCAATATTTGATGAGGACTCCTATTTTGAACATAAACTTTTGTGTTGGATCCCTCTACCCATAATAACATGAATAAATCTTAATCATGGATCATTACTTTGAAAACCTCCATAATGTACTTGTCTTCCTTTCCACAACCCCATTTTTCCAAGGGTTGTAAGGAACTATCAACACCCTCTTGATCCCTATCTCCTTGTAGAAATCATTGAATTCTTTGGATGTATATTATCCTCCATTATTTGACTTCAAAACCTTGATCATCTTCCCTATTGATTTCTCTATATGATCCCTAAACTCTTGGAACATGTTGAAGACTCCATCCTTAATCTTCATGAAGTAGATCCATGTCTTCCAAAAGAAATAGTCAATGTCACATAGTACAAGAAACCACCCAAATATGATATTGTCTTTAGTTGGCATACATATAAATGTACTATATCCAATATCCCCTTTGAACTACTATCACTGCTTGAAAAATGTCCCTTAATATTCTTTTCATGTGCACAACCCCTGAAAACACCGTCATCAAGTTTAGATTTATTTTTCTTCTTTTGTGGTAAATGATCATGATCATCAACAACATTGGATTTTGATCCATGTTGCTTTCCCTTCCTTTTCTTATGAGTAAATTGGGAAGCTTAGTGACCAAATGTATGACATTTGACGCAATTGACCTTTGAAATATCCCTCTTCTTCTTACCTTTAAATGGAAATGAACTTCCACCTATACTTTTCTTATCAATATTTCTTATTGTTTTTACTTTTCTTGCGTGAGATGCAAGGGCTTGGGTTTCTTCTTCCTGAGGTATCTATAAGTTTTTCTTGGACAAAAATCTAACCTCCTCTTAGACACAATTAGTCCAATATTGATCAAACTTGGGTAGGTCATCCCATGCACAAATACCTTGTACAAATGGATCCCACGAAGAAGGAAATACACTAAGAGTCATTATAACAAGCTCTACATCATCAATGGTATCTCCAATGGCTTTAAGTTGATCTCTCAACTGGATACTCACATGAGATAAGTGGAAACTGAATATGAACTAGAAATGATGATACTATGGAGCTAATGCCTCAAGGATAATTTATTCCTAGTGTTCTTACTCCCAAACAAATACACCAAGGCATCATATATTTATTTGGTAGTCTTCAACTCAGCAACATGTGGAATCAAATCGTCCTTTATGGAATCTATAAAGATCATCTTAGCCTTTGCTTCATTCTTCTTATGCCTAGATTTGTCCTCAACACTCTCTAGTTCTCATAAATTTTCCTTCACATTAGTTTGAATCTCATTTTCATACAAGACAAGGAGTATCCTAGTCTTCCAAGATTTGAAATCTCTAGCACCATCCAACCTATCTTCTACTCTGAGACTGGGCATCATATTGAGAAGAGATCAAAATTCTAGCCAAGCTATTGAATACTGGGACCTAAGGTTGAAATCAATCATTTATCCTCAATAAATCTCTCATACCATGTTGAAATTATATAGCATGTGTAGTAGAATATAATTTTATGATATGATAATTACTTCCTATGATTTCCAAACAATCTTTCTCATGCTATTAGTGTCATTAAATAATTACAAACATAATATCTCAATTGTAAATGCAACGAAAACAATAAAGATCACAGTAGGAGCCATGCACAATAGATAATATTTTTCCACTAGGGAAACCCAATCAAGGAGAAAATCCAACAATCTTTTCTTGGGGAGAAATTATCTCTTCAGCAAGGTTTATAAATCATAAATTTATCTAGAAATTTATGCCAACATTACAATTCAAATCACCAATCCAACCTGGTCAAACTATTGTTGGTTAAACCAGTCAAAATTCAACTCAATAAACATTGGTCAAATTGCAGCTATGGTCAAACTCGCACGTGTTTCCTATGGTCAAAATTGATCAAACTTCAGCTATACGAATTATGGTCAATGCTAGTCAAACTCGGTTGTCAAACCCTCACACGCGTGGTTGCAAGGATTGTGTTCAAACTTGGTCAAATCTTGACATGTACAATTGTACAAATGTTGTTCAAACGCATTGAAACCCTTCACACATGTGGCCTCCGAGAGAGAGAGAGAGAATGATGAAGAAAAGATGAAAGATGAACATATTTTTCCTTAGCTCATTTTCTCCTCCACTAGAAAATATTAATGAGATTTATATATTAATGAATGTCTACTCACATGCATGTCTATTTATATAGAGTTATATTGTTGAGTGGAGACCCATTAAGAATCCCCTCATCACAAGGAACCCATTCACTTATTGAGCCTACATTGCAACTCAATGCTAGGCTATAATTGTTTATTCCACTAGTGGGAAAACCCTATTAAATAAACAAATCAAATATGCTTTATAAAAAATAGATCCCTCCATCCAAAAATGGACAATGTGAGTATCATGGGAAAATATCCTCGAACCAGACACCAAGGCTATTCAAAGAAATATTTCCCCAAGCCATTCACCCAAAGTCAAATCAGCATGGCCCCATGTGTGAATTTATCATTCCCTTCCTAGTCAAGTCAACATGACCTCGTGGGAGAATGTCTTTCTGATGCTACAAATTGTAGAAACATAAACAAAAATAGCTAAATCAGTGAGAATTTATGAAAATAATTATTTCTTGTAAAAATATTGTAAGATTGATTTATAATACATAAAATTTCATGCATATATTAGAAAATAAAACTTAATGATAAAATACCTTGGAAAGTATTTTATTATTCAAATAGGTGTAAAATGTGTGCAAACATAATAAAATTTGTGCAAGATAATTTTACTTAGGTCGGGTGTGGTGTATTGACATGAAAATATATCATAAAAATTGAGAACTTACAACAGTTGCAGAAAGAACAACTCATATGCCCTGAAAAGAAGTTAAAATCACTATATCACAAGAATTACACCGTTGAAGCTATTGGTGAAATGTTTTAGAATCAAAGTTTCCACCCTTTACAAACTTACACCCTATATTTAATGTGGAGATGCTTCAACCATACTCTCTACTTATCATAGATGCCTAAAAAGTGGTGTTGACCCACATATAGCTCACCTATGTTAAAGCGTGCAAAGTATTGCATAGCTTGGTATGCTTGTGTTATGTTTAAGCTAAAGTAGGTGGGGTCGTCCAACAAAAGTGTTATTAATGATTAACTTCAGTTTTTATGGCTTATTTGACTATATGACATATAAATTATTTGTTTCACATTACTATCATTAATGGTTTATTATCATCATCCATGCATATTGAATGAAATTTGAAAGTTTTGAAAACATTTCTAAAATTGATGGCTCATAATATAAATTTGATCTACATATGATTCGGTGTTTTGGCACACATGAAAAGCTGAAGAAGGATGATTATTATCATAGAAATCATCTTGATCATATATGGTATAGTATTAAGGAAAACGTTGGAATATGGTTTCAAGCATAGAAATACATATTAAAATAGCTACATGACAAGTGTTATATTGGAATTAAATTACATTACTGTTGGCATTATGATGCATGTGTTGTACTTGATGTAAACCCACTCGTTGAAGAACAACTCACTTATATATAACTAGATGAATCTATAGAAAGAGATATCAGATGTGACAGAATACATGGGATGCAGGACAACTCAAAGGAATCAGATGACAGTTCTCAATACGACAAGTTAGCCTTGCCATCAAGTCCAAAGCGGGAGATTGTTGAAATTATGATACAAGTGTTGTCCTTGATGGCAACTCACTCAGATGAAAGATCATAGTGCAGCAGGTTAGTAGCAAAGAGTTGGTGATCAGACTACAAAGAATGAAGAAAGAAGAGTATATACGCAGGTTCACTATATACCAAGTCGCATATATATGCAGCTTCGCTATATACCAAGTAGGGTATACACACAGGTTCACTATATACAAAGGTGCGTATACACGCGAGATTGCTGATCAAAAGTCGCGTAGGCGTATGCACGTACTTTCATGCACGGAAAAGCACATACAGGTGGGAAAGCTTATTTTTGGGTCCGTGGTATTTAGACCTATGGTTTTGGTCCTTGGTATTGCGTCTGAAGTGTTGAACCCAGGTATTAGGTCCCTAGTATGGGTTCTCAATGGTTTTGGACCATGGTATTGAGTAAGGCCTAAGACTATAAAAGGAGAAGAAGATCATTAGGCAAATGTATTGAGAAAGTCTTGAATATCTGATGAAGTATGAGATCCAGTATGCAGGTTATGGGTTCATGATGCTTTGCTTGATCTAAGCTGAGGAATCTCAAAGGTTGATGGAGAACAAGATCTAAGGATAGATAGGGATCTAATGGCTTGGAATGAATAATCTCTATATGGTTTGATCATGTTTATTCTAGATCTGTATACTAACGCATGTAATGTTCTGATATGGGTATAACTTAAGTTTGAAATAACTGCAACTCATGAATGAATATTTATAGATGTATATGCTGGTTGACTATGATAGAAGTGCATACATACGCAGGTTAGATATATCTAAGTAGTGTATACCATATGAGCTATGATGTTTGAAGTTACTGGTGCTTCTGGTTGTTGATGAGTTCTGATGACTGCTCACTGGTGTCAGTATTCTGCATATTCAGATTGGTTGATTATGTTTAGCTTTAGTATTGATGGATGAGATCTAATAATGGATCGGGATCATAATGACTTATATTTATGTGATCTGATGGATTAGATCTGGTTGCTAACACACATATTATCCTTGTATATGTAATATTTTGGATATGTCTGAAGTCAGGAAGTGCAGCAAGTTACAAGTAAGTAATTGATGATATATACATTGGTTCACTTTGGTGAAGTTGCATATACACGCTGGTTCAGCACTTCCAAGTAGCGTATGCACTCTGATGCATGATTTTTGATGATACAATTGATTTTGAATATTGTTGCAAAGTTCAGTGTTCTGCTCTGTGTTCTGGTGACTACATTTTGTTGACAAGGTTTTAGTGATTCAGAATTGGGTGATTCAGATATTAATGAAGCTAGTGTTGATTGATTGTGTGCTTCAATGATATTGATGGGTCCAGTATGAAAATTGGATGAAACATGGCCTTTAGATTATGGTGTTGTGCTTCAGGAGTATCCAGTCTGAAAATGTATGAAACGTGGTACCTGGAGGAAGAAAGAGAAGGTTGTATCCCTCTGTAGGTCGGCACCTACGTACTAGTACCTCAGCTAGTCCAAGAGCTAAGGGGCTGGTAGCTCCCTTCCAGTAGCAGCTAGAAAACGAGTAAAGGTTGGAGCATTTCAGTAGGTCGGCACCTACGTACTAGTAAATAGATTGGCTAGTACAAGAGCTAAGGGGGTTGTAGCTCCCATCCAGGAGAGTCTAGAGAATGAGAGAAGGTTGTAGCCTTCTGCAGGTAGAAGCTTGTGTACTAGTATAAGACTACACCAGTACAAAACTATTGTAAAAGAAGTTTCTTATTAAAAAGAAGATTGAGACGACTTGCAGCAGGTGGTTTTCACCCACATTGGGTTTCCACCTTACGTCATGGTGTTCATGTGTGCTTCTTGTGTGTGATGATCTGTTCTATTTTTCTGCTCCTGTTTACTGTTCATATGGTTAATAATGTTCTGATACACTCATTAAGGATCAACTAACTGAATCATAAGTTTACTGCATATACGTTTGTTGCATTACACACAGTTGCGTCTACACGCGGTTTTCCTTAACTGAAGTAGCATCTATGAATCTTAATATGGAAATGAAAAAGTTATATTGATTTGATAATACTCATTCACCACCCCCCCCTCTCAATATTATTTCCAGCTATTGGTATCAGATCAGGTCCTTTGGTAGAATCTTGATCGCTTGAAGGAGATCCGTAGATCAATGGGAAAGAAGCTTAAGAAGAAAGCACCTAAGAAGAAGAAGACATCTCAGAAGAGCTATGACAGTGGGAGAATTGACTGGGGAATATGTGGAAGAAGCACTTCAGATTCAAAATCACTTCAGAATGAAGATGAAAAAGCAAAAGAACTATCAGGTATGAATGTGTTATCCTCTGGTGATACATTTATCCATCCATTTGAAGATGATCGTGAAATAACTGAATTTGCTCTTATGGGTGATCAAGAAAGATATCAAATAGAGGCATAATTCCAAAGGCTTACAGACAAAATTAGAGATCAACAAGATCTATTGAACAAAAGGGAATGTCCCTTCAAAGAAGAAGCTACCAAACTAAAAGCTCAACTAGAGGAAGGAAACAAGGTAAGGAAGTTATTCAAGGACAAGGAAGATCAATGTCAAAAGTTTCAGGATGAAGTGACATCATTAAGAAATGAAGTCATGAAAGGAGCACAACAATCAAGAAACTCAGAGATAGATCCAGTTACTATGAAAGTCTTGAAGCTACGAACCTCTCGCTAAAAGAAGATCTTGAAGAATCAAATAAGCAGAATAAAGAAGTACTCCAAGCTCTTGAAAAACAAGAAAACGAAGTTCTTGAACTAAGACATCAGTTGGAAGAAGGAAGAAAAACTGAAGAAAACATGAAGAAGCAGTATCTTGAAAAGGAAGAGCAACATCAGGTTGAGGTAAATATTCTAAAAGATAAAGATAAACTCTTACGATTTCAAGATAGTACTAAGATCTTGGATGATATTCTTAGTAGTCAAAGGTCTCCTGCTATCAAAACTGGTCTTGGTTTTCATGAATCTGTTGAAGGGGAATCTAGTTAACAACGTAAGACAAGGGACTCTAATACAAAATCTGAAATGCTCAACAAGGAGATGAGAGGTCAACCCCATCAACAGCGAAGGAAAGAAATTATTCAAAGAAAATATTTTACTCCTCCGATAAATAATGTTGAATGTTAAGTATGTCATAATCTTGGACATGTTGCAGCCAAATGCAGAAGAAGAATGGTTCAAGATCATCACATTCCAGGTACTTTAATGGATATTGTTTTTCTTGCAATATGTTTGGTCACAAAGTTGTTGATTGCTACAGAAGGAATATGAAACATGTAAGATGTTATGCATGTAACAAGCTTGGACATACAGCAAAGGAATGCAGGAACAAAGTACGGGCACCATACCAAAAGGAGAAAACATCATCACACTTGGAGATATGGAAGAAGAAGGAAGTACAGTCAGAAATATGTGGCAAAACACAATATACAAACATAACAGACTCAGAGGGAGCTGAAAGTGTAAAAATTCAGTGTCCTAAATCACATACACAAGTTTCATAAAGGGAAGTCGTGTATATACGCGATTTAGACACTGCACAGTCGTATATATGTTAGTTTGAAGAAAAATAGTGGGACAGACTCAGGAAAAAGGGTTTGATATGATTCAGTCCATTATTTGCTCTGTTTGATAATGGTTACAATCTGCTGATGATGTGTGGAAATGTCTTAACACTTGTAAGATGTTTAAAAGTGTTTTGATCCAAAATTAATGATGATGATGCATTGATACTTCTTGTTGATATATGCATGATCAAATCTGACAGTAAGCAAGATGGCATAGGTTCAGGGGGAGCATATGCTTTTAATAATGCATTGTTGGAATTATGGTTAGTAGTCCTTGATGATGATGCTTATATGGCTAAATGATATATGTTGCTATGATATGGTTATGAGTTGTCCATGACAAAATCTCATATGATTCTTGGGGTTACATAGTTGATGCTCAGATTAGATTTGTGGTTGATTCTCTGATGATGCATATATGGTGCTTACATGGTGATCTTCATAAGGATAAGGAGAAGTACAAAGCTTGAATACACATCTTCATTACTTGATGATGAGTCACTCATATGCTGCTGTCATCATATGCATAAAGATCATATAATACAATTATGATGCAGGATTCCTATAGTTCTTGGCGCTCATGTGGATGAGGATTGTTGTTGTTAATGATATCAAGAAGTCTTGACAAATAGCTCAAGATACATAGTGTTGGATACATGAATATTTACTCAAAGTTGCATTGTTGGAGACATGATGATGATAAGTTCTTACCTATATGATGATAGATTGATACTTACATATGTTGATTGATGCAGATGTTCCCATGTGATGATACTTGGATCATGCAGATCTTGATGTTGATAAGATGGCTATGGTGTTTTTCACTTATGATATAATGTGAATGATTATGTATGTCGTATGCAAAATTCTGTTCAAAAGGATGAGTTGATGCAGACATACCTTGTTGCTGGTCTAGATGTTGCTGTCAGATGATTATGGAGCAGATCATACATTGTGTATGATAGTTGTTGATGACTATCATAATCTTATTTAGATGGTTGGTCTCTATTATAAATGTCATGTAAAGGTCATATCAAGACTCATGATGTAATAGTTTTTCTCTATCTATTGTAGTCATTTGATCATATGATGTAATTTGTACCCCCACTATGCATGGGAAGGATGATGTAATATTTCAGTCATGTATAAACATTTGGTATCTGGCATATCCCCACTTGGTTGGGTGGATGAGTCAATATTGGTATATCCCCACTGGGTTGGGAGATGGATGTATGTATGAGTCATTGGTGATAGGAAGGTCATTTATGATAGAGTCATGTTCTTGTAGAACATCGTTTTGCAGACCTTGCTTACAGTCAGGGGGAGCATGAACAACACACTTCAGCAGAGTAGAGACTTCAGCATGTACTCAGAGGGAGCATGGTTAGATTGGTACACCTTGGCATATACAAAGGGGAATCCCATTCAGAGATTTCAGTAGGTACTCAGGGGGAGTATGTACAACGGAATGTTTATCAAGGAAAGAGAATATCTTGGTTCGCCCTTTGTCCTTGATGTCAAAGGGGGAGAGTGATTTGGTGTTGTTGCCATCAAGTCCAAAGGGGGAGATTGTTGGCATTATGATGCATGTGTTGTACTTGATGGTAACCCACTCGTAGAAGAACAACCCACTTATATATAACTAGATGAATCTATAGAAAGAGATATCAGATGTGATAGAATGCATGGGATGCAGGACAGCTCAAAGGAATCAGATGACAGTTCTCAACACGACAAGTTAGCCTTGCCATCGAGTCCAAAGGGGGAGATTGTTGGAATTATGATACAAGTATTGTCCTTGATGGCAACTCACTCAGATGACAGATCATAGTGCAGCAGGTCAGTAGCAAAGACTTGGTGATCATACTACAAAGAATGAAGAAAGAAGAGTATATACGCAAGTTCACTATATACCAAGTTGCGTATATACGCAGGTTCGCTATATACCAAGTAGGGTATACACGCATGTTCACTCTATACAAAGGCGCTTATACACGCGGGATTGCTAATCAAAAGTCGCACATGCGTATGCACGCTCTTTCATGCACAGAAAAGTGCGTATAAGTGGGAAAGCTTGTTTTTGGGTCCGTGGTATTTAGACCTATGGTTTTGGTCCTTGGTATTGCATCCGAAGTGTTGAACCCAGGCATTGGGTCCCTAGTATTGGTTCTCAAGGGTTTTGGACCATGGTATTGAGTAAGGCCTAAGACTATAAAAGGAGAAGAAGATCATTAGGCAAATGTATTGAGAAAGTATTGAATATCTGATGAAGTATGGATCCAGGATGCAGGTTATGGGTTCATGATGCTTTGCTTGATCTAAGCTAAGGAGGAATCTCAAAGGATGATGGAGAATAAGATCTAAGGATAGATCGGGATCTAATGGCTTGGAATGAATCATCTCTAAATGGTTTGATCATGTTTATTCTAGATCTGTATACTAACGCATGTAATGTTCTGATCTGGGTATAGCTTAAGTTTGAAATAGATGCAACTCATGAATGAATATTTATAGATGTATACGTTGGTTGACTATGATAGAAGCGCGTACATACGCGGGTTAGATATATCTAAGTAGTGTATACCATATGAGCTATGATGTTTGAAGTTACTGGTGTTTCTGGTTGTTGATGAGTTCTGATGACTATTTACTGGTGTCAGTATTCTGCATATTCAGATTGGTTGATTATGTTTAGCTTCAGTATTGATGGATGAGATCTAATAATGGATCAGGATCATAATGACTTATATTTATGTGATCTGATGGACTAGATCTGGTTGCTAACACACATATTATCCTTGTATATGTAATAATCTGGATATGTCTGAAGTCGGGAAGTGCAGCAAGTTATAAGTAAGTAATTGATGATATATATGCTGGTTCACTTTGGTGAAGTTGTGTATACACGCTGGTTCAGCACTTCCAAGTAGCGTATGCACTCTGATGCGTGATTTTTTATGATACAATTGGTTCTGAATATTGTTGCAAAGTTCAATGTTCTGCTCTGTGTTCTGGTGACTACAATTTGTTGACAGGGTTTCAGTGATTTAGTATTGGGTGATTCAGAGATTGATGATGCTAGTGTTGATTGATTGTGTGCTTCAATGATATTGATGGGTCCAGTATGAAAATTGGATGAAACGTGGCCTTCAGATTATGGTGTTGTGCTTCAGGAGTATCTAGTCTGAAAATGTATGAAACATGGTACCTGGAGGAAGAAAGAGAAGGTTGTAGCCCTCTGTAGGTCGGCACCTACGTACTAGTACCTCAGCTAGTACAAGAGCTAAGGGGGTGGTAGCTCCCTTCCAGTAGCAACTGGAAAACGAGTAAAGATTGGAGCATTTCAGTAGACCGGCACCTACGTACTAGTAAATGGATCGGCTAGTACAAGAGCTAAGGGGGTTGTAGCTCCCATCCAGGAGAGTCTAGAGAAGAGAGAAGGTTGTAGCCTTCTACAGGTAGAAGCCTATGTACTGGTATAAGACTGCACCAATACAAAACTATTGTAAAAGAATTTTCTTATTAAAAAGAAGATTGAGACGACTTGCAACAGGTGGTTTTCACCCACATTGGGTTTCCACCTTACATCATGGTGTTCATATGTGCTTCTTGTGTGTGATGATTTGTTCTATTTTTCTGCTCCTGTTTACTGTTCATATGGTTAATAATGTTCTGATACACTCATTAAGGATCAACTAACTAAATCATAAGTTTACTGCATATACGCTTGTTGCATTACACACAGTTGCGTATACACATGGTTTGCCTTAACTAAAGTAGCGTATATGAATCTTAATATGGAAATGTAAAAGTTGTATTGATTTGATAATACTGATTCCCCCCCCCCCCCCCCTCTCAGTATTATTTCCAACAATTACATGTCAAAACAATATATGATATCTTATATGAAAAAAAAGTTTAGTTTGTAGTTACATAATTGCAAACACTGTGATAATCTATGGAGCTTGTTAGAGCCCAAATTTTGGTTTGCTAATTTTGTAGGTATAGGGTTGCACAAGAGGGATGTGGAACGCAGGAAGTATGAATGGAGCACAACCTAGGGTTGGCGCAAGATGTAGGGTGTGGTGCAGATGGACACCACGCAGGAAGGAGGTTATGGTGCCTAAGGAGAAGAGGCGTGTATGATGAAATATCGATGGTTAGGATTTTTCAATAGGATGGAACCAAACAAGAATGCCATGTAAGGAAGAAGGTTATTGATATTTTATAGGAGAAGGAGGAACAACAGAGTGGAGTGGTCTGAAGGGACAATATTTCAAAGGGTCATTAATATGCATGGGTCATCCATAGATGGGATTAGGAAATATCTCAATGGCTTGTAGGATAGCTTGGGTGACCAGGTAGAGGGGCAGGAAGATTCGAGGGTCTTCTAGGCCAGGATAAGAAGGAATGTTGAAGATAGATACCGGGTTGGATGGGATGAGATGAGAGAGAAGTTAAACATAGGAACTTCCCAGAAAGAATCCATTGAGTCATTTGCGGATAATATTTTTTCTTATGTTAAGTTTGTGTCTATATGTCTTGTTCGAAAAGTAACTAGTTTCAATCTTCATAATTGTTGTTGTACTCATTTCAATATGTATATCTTATGTAACAAACAAAATAAGAAAGAAAGTTTATTATTTTAAAGCATTGGTTTCATGCTTCTTATTGATGGCCTTCTAGGTAAAATCATGTTCTTCATGCTTCCAAGTTTTGTTAGCTCAAAGGATTTATTGTCATGAGTCAAGAGATCCAACGCCATGTTTATAAGACCCTTCCGGCCAAAATGTATCTTGAAAAATAATTTTTTTTGGGTCTAGAAGATCCTGGAAACCTCCAAAGTACAAGTCAGCCCTGGAAGCTTCAAGCCAACTTAAAGGAGGGAATTTGACCCCTTGGAACTAACTCACTCACAAGTTATCTCAAGAAAAGATTCGACCGAAGTCTAGAAGAGGCAAGGAAGGAGGAATCCAAGAATTCAAAGAAGGTCTAGAAGGCAAAAGGAATCCAAGAATTATAAGAAAAAATATTTTTTTGGCTCTATCTCTACCACATGTGCAAAAAACTAGGGTTTTTGTAGCTTCAAAGAAGGTCAAACCTACAAGTCTGAATTGTCAGAGAACTAGTTGTATTATAGAGTTGCTAGAAGATAAAATATTTTGTCTTGACCTGGGAGGATCTGCATTTCTCAAAGGAAGGTCTCTTGAAAATTTTGGATTAGGGATTCTGCAGTAGCTACAAGGTCATAGTTGCAGGATAAAAGTTGGACAAAGTTGAATCTAGAAGCTGCTTGAATCAAGATTAAGCCTTGTTGATTTGATCTATCTAGGAGGACTTCTTTGAGGGATGAATTGGGAGTTGGAGGAGGACTTGTTCTAGGGTTTGGGTCTTTTTTGTGTCATTTGAAGCAGACTCTATAAGAAGAGAATATATTTTCTGGGTTTTGCCCTGACTTGGAGCCTAATATCTGTGTCCACTATCTTTACTATTTTTCTCTTGATATTTGTTTGATGAAAATATACAATAAAGAAACACAATAGCAATAGAAAATTTCACAAATAAGTATTAAGGTTAAGGAAAATTGGAATCAATAGCTACCATACTACATTTTCCAACATTGTATTAGAGCTAAGGTGAACAAGAAGGCAACTAGAAGGATCATCTTGTGGACACAAGAAAGGTTTTCTAAGGGAAATCACTTGCAGAAGACTACATAAAGCCCTCATCAATGTAAAGCCTAAAGAGTAAAGATTACAAGAATATTGTTTATCTCTCTTTGAAATTTGTTTGGAAAGCATACTTGAAGGAAGTACCATAGGATCTTGGTATCACTTCATCATTCTTTGAAATTGTTGAAGTCTCTTTGAAGATCTTGAAAGCCTCAAGATAGTTGGATACATCAACGGAGAAGGAAGAATCTTGATTTCCAAGTAAGTATCATATTGTTACTATATGTCTAAATCTATAGGTCATATGGGTTCTTTCTGCAAGGAAAGCAATAAGCTCATTAGCTCATCAAATTTCCTAGCATGGGAGAAAAGGATTGAACTAGCACTTATAAAACATGAAGTAATGGAAAATGTTCTTGGTGAAGTCACTGGACCTAGAAAATACAAGAGTCAAGAACTAATATATTAAAAGAAAGGAGAAGTAAGGAAACAAAGGATCATTGTTCAATCCATTAAGGATCTTCTTGTTCCATTTGTTGCAAATTTTAAGACTTCTAGAACTATGTATGACAAGCTAGTAAATTTGTACTCTGTAAGTACATCAAGGAAAATATGTCTTTAACGAATAAACCATATAAGATGAAGAAATAAAAGGATCAGGATATGACATCCTTTCTAATGAAGATCTCTCAATTAAGAGATCACTTGCAGGGGTTTTGGGAAACAATATCTGACTTGGAAATGAACATCTTTGTACTAAATGCATTGCCACCAGAATGGAGCAGCATTGCAACAAGCATCCGTTCCAAGAAAGATTCAAATAATTTTGATGATTTGTGGGCTGAGTGTATCTTGGAAGAAACCAGGATCAAGGCAAAAGATGATATCATATCAAATGAATAGTCTCAGGCTTTTATTGCTAGAACCAAGAAGCTGAAGAAGGGAAAGTTTGGGAATTCCAAGAAGAAAGATGTGTCCAAGGTTCAATGCTTTAATTGCAATGAATATGGACACTTTAAGAGGGATTTTCCAAGCCAACAAAAAAACAAAAGAAAGGAGATAAATGAGGCTCACATAGTTAAAGAAATGGGAGAACCTAAGAAGAATTTGAAGAAAGAAGATGTCAAAGATATTTACTAGTGAAGATGGCCTCCTGTCTATCAAGTTCTTTGTGAAGTTGGTCTTTCCTTTTGGATAGCATGCATTGGTTTTTTTTTTTGTATGGTAACATAGATAGAAGCATGTGATAGTAGCATATTTAGAGTCTACTTGAGTGATCAGGTGATCAAATTTTTTCCCAAAAATGAAAGTGCCTAGAAAGTCTTCAAATTGGCATCCAGTCGAAGTGCTCTTCATTTTGAATCCAACAACTTTCATTTCACCTCAATCTAACACCGTATGCTCTAGATATCACGTTCTATTCATTTTCCCAAACATGTAAAATTTGAGTAGGTATGTTGATTGGGTTGACCGTGCTATTGAATCAACAGGGTGAATGTGCAGGGTATGACCTAATGACAAGCTGACACTTGGCATCTTCTAGTTCACTAGTTTTAGGCGCATTTGATTGGTTTTTATTGTGTTGTGGTGGACCAATGAAGTGGTGCCACGTGACACCCCAACAAAGGCCAAAATTTTTGTATGGGACGAATGGGCCTCTAATTGTTCAAACACAAGACCTCATGCCGACAACTCTAGCGCTTTACCATTGGACTATACGTTGGTGCTTATTAACCTATGGGTAACATCCATATATAAATTTTAATACAACATATATTAAAGGATGGGGCTACGCTGCCAGCCTCGACCCCAAGTCATGTTGTTGCCATATGCCCTTGGCGCGAAGGTTTGGAGCTCGTAGAATATGGGCTCAGGAACATAGCCCAGCCCCTAGTCACCGCTCCATCTATATGACCCAGCGCCAATAAAAAAAGGGTTGATGGAAAGAGTGTTTGGTAATAGCCCCATCCTGTGGGCACATGCTCCGCCAAGTGACTATTGGTTCCAGATTTAAGGCGCTATGTGGAGGCGTTGAAGAATGGGGACCAGCCCCAGGTCCTTTGGACCCCAACATGACCATGCACTAGTGTTAATGGGGCCTGACAAGAAGGGTGGGTAGTCAAGCCTAACCCTTGGACCCGTGGTTCCTATAAGACCATGACCCCAACATTTAAGGGCTAGATTGGTGGGGGCAGGCATTAAGGCCCAGCCCTCAGCCCCATGTGGCCCATATGGCCATGATTTTCGGAGTCAAGGGGTCAGAGAAAAAGTTAATGATCCTACAAAATTCACCAGCAGAGGGTGATTTCGTCGCTCAATTAGCGGAATTTGGGGCAGAATTATAGGACCGTTAGATAGATGGTCTGATTTGTAGGATGATTAATAATAAAAACTCATATGGGAGCTTGGGAGCAATATGTTTTGGATTTTTGGCCACATTAAGCTAAAAAAGAGTCTACTTAAGGTTTTTTGGATGTTTTGAATCCATTAGTGACCTCTAATTTCTGATTTGAGCACATCTAACTAGTCTTTTATAGGTTTGAGACTAAGGGTGTATGGATGAATCAAGGGTTGGAAGCAGTTTTGGAAGGTGTTTGGGCATGGAGAAATCCTTGTAGGGGTATTCTCACTTTTAGAATTCTACTACAGCAGTTGTTACTTGCATATTTTAGCTTAGGTTCACTTTTCTCATTACATTATGTTGAGGGAAGTCTTGTTTATGTGCTTTAATGTGGAATTGAGGTACTCACATGCTCATTTTAGCTCATTTCAGTTAGAGTATGAAATATTTGTAGGAGATGCTCTGTCTTGTTGTTGTTTGTGAGAGCTATTTTCAGGAGAACATCACCTTATAGGGTTAATAGCCACATGTTTACCATCAAATAATTTTTCTACTAAATATATTAGTGTTCTAGCCTTGTTGGCAGGCTCATAGATGTATCCCAGGAGGGGTGAACTCCGTCAACAAATATCTTATTATCTCTTCATTATTCCTGCATGAGTTATGTGCTAATATGTTACTTATGTTAAGTTACACATGAAGGCTAATTCATGACTTGAAGAGACATTAGAAAAACCTGTTTTGTTTCAAGACCCATTTTACCTTGCAAAGTGTCAACCTAGTCCTATTTTTGTTTTTATTTGATTTTGGAAAAGAGGAAGAAAACACTTTCCCCAATTTCAAATCATTTGGTATCATAGCACCAGTTGACCAAGTTGCAAGAATGGGCAGCAAAAAGAGTTTCCAAGATCTAGAGGAGAAAAATTTGGCTCTTCGTATGGAGAACATAGAGTTGAGAAGGATGCTAGAGATTTTTGAAGAGGAGAAGGGGCAATATGACTTCAGTTACAGAATGTGTTTGAAGAATAAGTTGTTGAAAGTTATACTCTTGTACCAGCAAGAAAAACCTCCAGAATGAAGCCAGGATGTAGTTCATGGTTAAAATAGTGGTTTTGGACCATATGTGGAATATGATGCATGTGCATTTTGCAAACATATTCAAGAAGCACACCATATTCCAATGGATAAGAGTGGGTAGCTAGAGTCATCTGCAATATCATTTTCATCGTCATCAGAAGCTGCAAAGATGAATGACAAGTTTAAGTAGGTAATTATCATTTCAAGTACCATTCCTTTTGTTTATGTGCAAAACACTTCTTTTGCATTGGTTGAGCAACATACAAAATGCATAGGTATGACGTTGCTTTCCAAGATGGGTTATGAAGGTGGAGGCCTCAACATAAATGGCCAAGGTATTACCAATCCAATTATGGTTGAGGATAGACTGAAGTATCAGGGATTGGAATATGGTCAAAGGGAGTTTGGAGAATGCTCCAAAAAACTGGAGACACATCAACCATTAGAGGATGAGATGTCACTACCTTGTGGCAATGTTCATGCATCTCACAAGTAAAATGAATACTTGAAGGGATCTTGCGTGGCATTGTCCACTCCACTCCATCAAATTTGCAGCCCTAGAGACAAGTATAATTCACATGGGTATTTTCCAATGCATGGTGACCTTGAATAATTGTGGAATAAGTACCCTTGTACTTGTGTGATGCATTTGACCATTGTGTATGTTGTCACCTTCTAAAAACAAAGTTCCAGTTGTACAAAGAGTACCAAAGATAATAGAGGTTTTCATCCATATTCTAAGCCATAGAAGCCCTCAAAGCTAAATAGAACCCTCTCCACTTCATAGTGTTCGGAATAATCTTTCCAACGGTAGGTGGAAGTCTGAAAACGGACTTTTGGATCAGAAGTTAGAGCAGATTGAAGATACCCTTTGAAAGCTAGAAAACAAAGGAAAAATGGTTAAGAGTTAGTCTCATCGCAAATCGCAATTGGGACTTTTCTGAAATAGCAGCAGCGAAAGGCAGCGAAATCTGTGATTGACTGATCATCGATATCGCAAATCAAAAATTGACGGGTCCAAGGCATGGTGCATCAGCTTATCGGTGATCGTAGGACCCCGGGCACAGCCTATCATCTTATCAATAGTGGGGAGGTCCTGCATATCGGAATTCCCTCAACATCGGAGGTCCCGCAATATCGGCGATCGACGATTCTGGATGGGACCAGAGTTAAAAATACTATGAAGTGGAGAAATCTCGATATAGTGTAAAGTGTCGGGAGGGGATGAAAACCATTCAACAAAGGATTGCAGCAAAAAAACAAGGTCGGGCAGGCCCTTTTCTCTCTCCATCAGGGGGCCACGTGGCGGAATACCATTGGCCCCTATGAATCCACATGGATGTTGATGCCATCATGACATGGTAGTAAGGAGATGACATGGTGGTATGGAGGACACGTGGCATGCTAATCTGGCATTTTCAGGGTCTTAAGGGGGAATTTCTAGGTGACACATGTCACCTCTCACAAAGTGACACTTGGTAGTGATGACCTCACCCATCTCAAATCAACAATCAGTGATCACACAAAGCAAAATCCCTCTTCCGCTGAAGTGCCTTCTTACCTGCAATTGTGATATGTGAATGACCCTCTCGGATGTGATATTTTATGTGTCATATATTATGAAAGTTTCGTGTTTAGGCAATCGTCCATTGCTATGAAAGGAGGTAAAAAGACTCTCTCTCCCGCATTGCGATTGCAATGTCCTGAGTGGGCCCGATCCCACAGATCGGTGATTGCAAGTGTCAACAGGAGACACCATAGGAAAAGCATTTTAAATCATCGATATACGGTATTCTACGTAACAAACGAAAAAGACCCCTTAGGGGATTCCAAAGGCCCTAGTGGCTAAGGACTAAACACCTCGTCATAGCCCTCGGTCACACAAAGCAAAAGGGGCTGGAGTGGATCTAAAGGCCCCGTCCTGTAAAGGCTTTTAACGGAAAATCCATAATGCGCAAACTCCACGACCAAGTAGTGCAGAACTTTAAGGTGATGTGGGTTGGTAGCTGCGGCATTTAATAAAGGAGATGGAGCATTCAAACTACACATGGACAAAACCAGAAAGGCCCCTTGTGACACGAAATCATGGTCAACGCTGACAGAAGTAAACAAGGACTTAGTAGCTCGGGAGTACTTGATTATACAGCATGGTGCCCCCATACAGAGGGAAGACGAAGTACTGACCAGGATTCCTCTGCTTCAATACCGTGGCATGAAACTGATAGTTCCCACTCCCATATTTAAAGGATGAATGGTTCAAGCAGTAAAGGCAGAAGCGACAGGAGTCAGATGAGTAACACAGGAGGCTAGACCGTGAGAAAAAATCAACTTGAAGCAAAAGCGACCACAAGGATGGGCATGAATATATTTTGTTAACATTCTTATCTTACTATTGACTTGTTTTATTACCATGCAATGTGTCACCATTAAATAAGGCAATTAATATTTTGTAATGTTTGTGGGCCACAGATCCATCCATGGCCAAGACAGATAGTCGACCTAGCAACTGAGAATCGGCCAGAGATATTTTGTTGTAATGAATTTTCAACGCTCCCCTCTCCAGATAAATAGGGGAAAGCAACACTTTACAAAGGTTCAGAAATCCTAAAGAAACACTACATGTTATTTTCAGACTGTATGACTTTATAATACAAATCTTTCAGAATATCAAGTAAATGGTGGTGATTCCCCCTTCAAGTATTACAATATGTTATCCCTCCGTTAAACCCCATTATGTTCATGTTTCTTCTCTGAATTCATGCAATCATAGCTACTAGAAATATTTCATACTTCCTCACAGATTCATTTGTATTGACTTATTAATGCGTGTGCTTGTATGGATTATGGAGATTATATCTTTAAAATTGCACTACATGAATCATAACATTCAGCCTCTCTTTTGTTGATTATTTCTACCCATAACATAAGTGTAGAAATTCTTAATGCTTCAATCTCTATGTGTTAAATTAGAATTCTTGATGCTTTAAGCTCTATGTCATGAGGTGCTCTTTCTTCTTATCCTCTCTCATTGCTCTATAAAAACTTATTAAATTGTAAGTCCTTGAACTACTTGGCCTCCATTATTTTATGCACATATTTATGTAAACTGCATATGTGAAGAAGTACCAGAAATACATGACTTATAACTTTGGATGAATATATATATATATATATATATATATATATAATATATATATATTATATATATAGTGAGTGTGTGTGTGTGTGTGTGTGTGTGTGTGTGTGTGTGTGTGTGTGTGATGTCTCCATTTTCCTGAGAATCATTGAGACACACAAAATCTAGATGTGGTCGGGCACTGGTTTTGTAATCAATCCAAGGTTGTATCTCGGAGAGACAACATCTTCTGGGATCATTATCGGGGAAAGTATTGAAGGATTTCTCCCCGGGGATATGACAAGTTGAGCACTCTTTGTGTAGGTGAGAAAAGGCATTTTGATTGCATCCACATCACCTTGGTGACTCCACAAACCCCATTATCATTTATCATCCTGGATTTTAAAAAGCCTCACACTCGCTGAGAAATTAATTTTTAGGAAAGTCTGGAAGGAGAAAACTCCTACTACATGTGTTACCATCTCATTAGTCTTTGAATCTTCCTCATCCATCTCCCAACCCATTGTTACTCACTACTCATTATTTAATACTAAGACCCTTACGTACCTTGCTTTCAGTCTAGCCACTCAAACCATTATGGTTTTGACCCAAGTTCCTGAGGCAAATCTCAATCCCCCTCCATTAATTCAGATGGTTGTTCCAGGTTTTTTGTTGAATAAATATGCCCCTCTTGGCTTACCTCGACCCCTAAGTGTTATGCCCCAGGACTACCTAAATCTTCTGCCTAGGTTCAATGGGGAGGATGAAAACACTGCACAAAGACACATTGAAGCCTTTTATGCTTTTGCTAAGAATCTAAATGTAGAATAGTTGGATGTGGTCCTGAGACTTTTTGTACAATCCCTTGATGGATAATCTAGAAAATGTTTTAAATCCCTACCCAATGCCTCCATCACTACCTGGGAGGAACTTGAAAACTCCTTCACACAAAAATGGGGTGAAAATAGAAATCATGAGTACCTCCTCACTGAGTTTAACGCTATAAGGAAGAAGCCAAAAGAGGATATCTCATAATTTATAAAAATGTTCAATAAGTAGTATAATAACCTACCGGTTGAGATAAAGCCTCCTCCAACTGCTGCTCAAGTAGCTTTTTTTGGAGCCTTTGAATATGACTATGGTTTTACTCTAAGGGAAAGGAAGTCTCTCACTTTAGATCAACTCCAAACCAGTGCGCTTGAGGTGGAAGAAAATTTCACCTCAACGAGGAAGTCAAGAGGAAAGCAAGAACCTACTGAGAATAAAAGAGGGAAAGAAGAGGCATCCTCCTTTGGTCAAGCTAAAGAATCACCAGAACTAAAGTGGGATGAACTGGATAAACTCATCAGAATTTTATCACATAAGGTTGGAAAGCTTGAACTTGAGAACAAGGGTCTCTTCAAATAGGAATGCTAAAGGCAACAACCGGGGTTATAGCCCACATTATAGAAGGCCTCCATTGTAGATTCTTCCAAGGGAAAGAAAGGAACATCTCGATCAAATCCCTCATCCTCTATATTTAGAAGATCAACCTGATGAACAATTGTCAGATACACATGAGATGCAGGGAAACTTGTATTTTGCTTTCTCTAAAGAAGAACATGAAAATATGGCTCGCTAGGAGACCAGTCATGATAGAGAAGTAGCAACAAATGAGGAGGATATAGATTATTATTGTAAACAAATTGTGGATTTCATGCAAGCACAACTACACCAAAGGTATGATCTATGATCTTCAAG
The DNA here is from genome assembly GCA_000404065.3 of Pinus taeda. NCBI lineage: Eukaryota > Viridiplantae > Streptophyta > Pinopsida > Pinales > Pinaceae > Pinus > Pinus taeda. The sequence continues at coordinate 47,135 of APFE031022923.1, read as the reverse complement.
AAAGAGGACAAGGGAACCAGAACAACAAGAGGGAAATTCTCCCCAAGATGTTCCCTCAGTACTAGATAAATGGAAAGGTAAGTTGAATCCTGAATCTTCCAAGCTAAAAGTCACCTCAAATAAGGAAAGCAATAGTTCTGAGGGACATAGAGAAAAGGAGGCACATGTTCTGCTAAAAACTACTAGTGGTAAGGAAGGAGAAGCAGAGCCGGGAGGTGTAGAAAAAGTCCAACCTACATTCAATCTTCAGAAGGAACTTGAAAAGGTAAAGATTAATGTCCCTCTGATTGAGCTTCTAAAGCGGCCTACTTATAAAGCTCAAGTATCTCAATTCATGCTTCCATCCACCTCTTCACCCACCCATGATTTTTAAGCCTTCAAGAAGAGAGGCCAATGGTTGTTTTTGGGACACATGTGGAATAACTTGATCCGTCTACTGTACCCTTCTATGTGACCCTAGTAATCCATGACCTTTCATTGCGTAATTGCATGTTGGACTCCAAAGCCTCACACAATCTCATGCCATTAGCAGTGATGGAACAACTTGGCTTGCAAATCACCAGGCCCTAAAAGGACCTATACTCCTTTGACTCTAAGAGGGTCAAATGTTTAGGAATGATAAAATATATGGTGGTAAAATTGGCTTAGATCCCTGTGAAGAGCATGGTAGTGGACATAGATGAGGCATATATTCCCCCTTTATTCAGCACGCTTTTATCTAGATCTTGGGGTTCCAAGGTAGGGGGGTCTATCAAGTTAGATCTAACTTATGCCGCTATTCCCATGTTTGGAGGTGAACAAAGGAGGTTGTATAGAGGGTCCAAGTTTGTAAAAACTATGACCCCAGCTAAAGGCTCAAAAAGTTCTCCAGTGCATGGAGAAGAAAGCAACCTCTCCTGCATGTTCCTAGAAGAAGATGAGACCATCTTAGAAGAAACATCAGTACACCTAACAAGGTAGTTAGAACACCAGCACGCAAATGAAAACAAAGTATGGAAATTATACTTTGACAAAGAAAATTCCAAAGAGGGAAATGGAGCAGGAGTATTATTGGTATCTCCTGAGGGTAGCCTGATACCCCTCTCAATCAAGCTAGAGTTTGAGGTAGCCAACAACGTGGCAGATAATGAAGCATTGCTCCTTGGGTTAAAAACGATAAAGAATATGAATATTGAATTCCTAATGGTCTATGGATACTCTGAGTTGGTCATAAGATAGATTAGAAATCAGTGCTAGGCCAAACACCCCAAACTAAGGACTTACGGAAATTTGTGGGATTTAATTAATAACTTCTTCCTGGACTTTAATATCCAATTTTTTCCCAGAGAAGGAAATAGAATGGATGACTCCCTTGTTGTAGTGGCAAGCAGTTTCAGACCACCTCAAAATTTTCTCCTCAGGTATGAGGTGGAAGTCAAATACAGACCCCTTATACCTTGTAATGTCAAGCACTGGCAGGTATTCGAGGACAACGAGCAGGTGAAATGATTCATAGAAGTCATTGGGAAGTTTTCTAACCCCACCATCGATCAAGAAGAAGAAGAAGAAAATAAGGAAACCACTTCATGGGAAGACACAGTGGTTGGGCGAAAAATTATGCAACTAAAAAGGAATACCATCCCTCATGGACTAGTCCACTGGAAAGGATTTTTAATAAGGATGACATAACCTCCAAACCAATGGCTCTGGAAATGAACAATTAAGTAGAAGATTGCAATATCGGCTCAGAGGAGGAACCCCAGATGGTCATGTTGTCGAAAGGAATCCCCTTGCAATATAAACAAAGGTAATTAAATCTACTCAAAATCTATAAGGATGTTTTTGCTTGGTCTTATGAGGATTTGAAATAATTTGATACTAACATCATATAGCATAAAATTCCTTTAAAGGGTGGAATAAAACCATACAAGAAGAAACTCAGGCAGATAGATCCACTCTTACTCCCCTCCATTGAAAAAGAAGGGAGGAAGTTATTGCAGGAAAAGATCATAGTTCCTTTAAGTTACTCTGAGTGGGTGGCCAACTTAGTCCCTTTCCGGAAAAAGAACGGAGAAATAAGGCTATGTGTAGATTTTTAGAATCCAAATAGGGCATCACTAAAAGACAACTACCAACTGCCTAATATGGATTATATATTGTAGAAGGTGGTTGGCTCAGTCAGAATGTCCATGATGGATGGGTTCTCTAGTTACAACCAAGTGGAAATCCACCCTGATGATCATAAGAAGACTTCTTTCACCACCTCGTGGGGAACATTCATATACACTCGCATGCCTTTCGGACTTATTAATGTAAGGGCCACATTTCAGAGAGCTATGGACATATATTTCGTAGGGGATCAAGATAAATTCATGGTGGTTTATTTAGACAATATCACAAACTTTTCTAAGTCTGATGAAGAGCACATCCTCCACTTGAAGCTCACCTTTGAGAAATGCAGGAGGTATGGTCTTTCTTTGAATCCCAAGAAATCTCAGTTCGCCCTGAGTGAGAAGAATCTACTAGGACACATAGTAATGCAAGAAGGTGTGAAGATAAATCATAAACAAGTTGAATCCATCAGTCATATTCCTCTACCCAGGAACAAGAAAGAGGTCCAAGCCTTTTTGGGGAGAATAAATTTCTTGAGGAGGTTCATACCCAACTATGCATAAATAGTCAAGGGTATTACAAACATGCTTAAGAAGGAAAATGAGGTCAAGTGGAGCCTTGATCCCGGAGATTCTTTCATTATCATTAAAGAAGCTTTGGTTGAAGCCTCGTTACTAGTCAGCCCCAACTATTCAGCGCCTTTCTATATCTTCTCTTTTACTTCTCTTCATACTATTGCCACAGTTCTGCTATAGAAGAATAAAGATGGCTATGAACAACCCATCACCTTCTTCAACCAAGTCCTGAGGGATGCTGAGATAAAATATAACATCTTGGTGAAACAAGCCTATGCACTAGTTAAGTCTTTGAAGGCATTTTGTATGTATGTGCTACAATCGGAAATCACAACATTTGTCCCAACGACAATGGGAAAGGACATCCTAGTGCAAGGATACAACGAAGGAAAAAGGGGTAGGTGGAGGTGGATAGCAAAGAGACAAGAATATGAGCTAGACATAAAGCCTACTAAGCTCATAAAATGTCAGGGGTTGGTCAAGGTTTTATCCGAATCTAATTGCCAAGCTCTAGGGATAAACTTGATAACAGAGGAAGGCAGACTAGAGAATCACTAAAATGGTATTAAAACATCCGAGCAGAACATCTATGCTAAATATGAGGGATCACCCTGGTATAAGAACATCATTCATTATCTCTTATTCCTGAGGTGCCCGTCGGGGCTAGATAAATCCAAATACCGAACTCTGAAATTGCAAGCACAAAAATATATCATATACAATGGTCAACTCTACTAGAAGCACTCATGGGATTTTTTCTGCTATGTTTGGTAGAGAGTGAAACCCATAAATTGATTGGGGAATTTCATGGAGGAGTTTGTGGAGGTCATTACAACTAGAAGACCATAGCACACAAAATCAAAATGCATGATTCTATTGGCCCACGCTATTTGTAAATGTTCATTCCCACGTCAATTCTTGCCAGAAATGCCAAGTGTTTGCTGGGAGACAAAAGATTTCTCCTCTCCCCCTAATTCCAGTGCATGTGGAAGAACCTTTCAGATAGTGGGGATTGGACTTCATAGGATAAATAAACCCATCATCCAGTGGCCAACACAAATGGATATTAACGGTCACAGATTATTTGACCAAGTGGGTAGAGGCCATCCTAGCTAGAAACACTACAGACTCAATGGTAATTAAGTTTATGGAGGAGAACATATTATCTCTCTTTGGTTTTCTTATCAAAATTATCACTAAAAAATTTCAGGTCTTCAAATCTGCTAAATTCACCAGCTTCTGCCAGAAATTCAATATCATTACCGGGCACTCTACTATCTACTATCCCCAAGGTAATGGCTTGGCAGAGTCCTCAAAAAACATTGTGGTGAGGGTGTTGAAGAAGACCATCATAGAGAATCAGAGGAACTGGGACTCCCAACTAATGTTTTCCCTATGGGCCAACTGAGTAACTCCTAAACGATCCATGGGGAAATCACATTTTGAGCTAGTGTATGGTAAGGTTGTAGTATTCCCGATCTAATTAGTGATGTCGGTGGTGAAGTTACTACAAGAAGCTGAGGAAGAGCTAAGTGCCTTGACATGAAGGATAAATCAGTTGGTCGAGCTTCATGAAAATTGAGAACAAGTGGGGGCCACATTGTCAAATTACCAACAAAAGATGAGATCCCTGTTTGACAAGAAGGTTGAGTATCGACCTCTTCAACCAGGAGATTTAGTTCTCTGATGGGACGTCCGATGGGAAGACAAAGGAAAACACAGAGTATCTGATCCGCTATGGTTCGAAACTTTCAAGATTGCAAAAGAGAGAGGAAATAACACATACATGCTTGAAAATTTGGACGGTGAATCATTGGAACTGTCGGTAAATGGTCAGTTCCTCAAACTCTATTTCCAGAACTAAAGGTACATGTCTTGCACTCATTGTAAATACCGGTGTGTGTATTGTAATTGTTATATGAAATTTCCATTTTGTGTTGAAAATTCCACTTTCACAAAATTATTGTTTGTTTAGAAAAGAACCCATGCCCCAAGGAAAAGTTCACAGTTTGCAGGTTCTCAACACCTTGCTAGCAAGGCACTATTCCTAGGTGGAGCTAATGTTGTCAGCTTCTAAAAACAATGTTCCAGTTTTATAAAGAGTACCAAAGAACATAGAGCTTTGCATCCATCTTCCAAGCCACAGAAGCTCTCAAAGCTAAATCAAACCCTCTCCACTGGATAGTTTTCAGAATAAGATTTCCAATAGTAGGTGGAAGTCCAAAAATGAACTCTTGAATAAGAAGTTAGAGTAGATTGAAGATACCCTTTCAAAGCTAGAAAAAAAGGAAAAATGGCTAACGGTCAGGCTCATCGTAAACCACAATCGAGGATTTTCTGAAACAACAGCAGGGGAAGGCAGTGAAATCTACGATCGGTCGATCACCGATATCATAAATCACAAATCAGTGGGTCCAAGCCATGGTGCATCGACTTATCGATGATCAGAAGACCCCATGCATATTATATTGGCTTATAAGCGATCAGGAGGTCTTGCATATCAGACTTCCTGCAACATCGGAGGTCCCACAATATTGGAAACCAACGATTCTGGATGGGACCAGAGTTAAAAATATTGTGAAGTGGAGAAGTCCCGATATAGTGTAAAACGCCAGGAGGGGCTGAAAACCATTTAACAAAGGATTGCAGAGAAAAAACATGGGTGGTAGGGCCCTTTTCTCTCTCCACTAGGGGGCCATGTGGTGGAATACCATTGGTCCCTATGATTCCACATGGTTGTTGGCATCATCATGACATGGTAGTATAGAGATGACATGGCGGTTTGGAGGACATGTGGCACACTGATCTAGCATTTTTAGGGTCTTGAGGATGCATTTCCAGGTGACACATATCACCTCTCACAAAGTGACACTTGACAGTGATGATGTCACGCATCGCACATAGCTCGGTGATTGCACAAAGCAAAGTCCCTCCTCTGCCGAAGTCCCTTCCAACCTGCGATTACGATATGCAAACGACCATCCCAAATGTGATATTTTATGTGTCATACCTTATGAAAATTTCATGTCTAGACAATCTATCAGCACTATGAAAGGAGGTAAAAAGGCTCTCTCTCCCACATTACGATTGTGATATCCTGAGTGGGCCTGATCTTGCAGATCGACAATCACAAGTTCCAAGGGGAGATACCAAAGGAAAATCGTTATAAATCATCGGTATGCGGTATTCCACGTAACAAAGGAAAAAGACCCCCCTGAAGGCAATCCAAAGGCCCTAGCGCCCAAGGACTAAACACCTGATCATAACCCCCAGTCACATGAAGCAAAAGGGACTAGAGTGGATCTGAAAGCCCCATCTTGTAAAGGCTTTTAATGGAAAATCTAGAATGCGAGAACTCCACGACTAGGTAGTGTAGAACTTTAAGGTGAGGTGGGTCAAAACTGTGGCATTTAATAAAGGAGATGGAGCATTCAAACTCAACATGGACAGACCCAGACAAGCCCCTTGTGACACAAAATCTGAGTCAACGCTAACAGAAGTAAACAAGGACTTAGTATCTTGGGAGGACTTGATTATCCAGCATGGTGCCCCTATAAAAAGGGAAGACGAAGTACCACCCAGGGTTCCTCTACTTTAGTATTTTGACATGAAACTGATAGTGCCCACCCCCAACTTTAAAGGATGAATGGTTCTAGTAGTAAAGGCAGAAGCGATGGGAGTCGGTTGAGTAACATAGGAGGCCAAACCGTGAGCAAAATTGAACCTGAAATAGAAGCGATCATAGGGATGGGCATGAATATATTTTGTTAACATTATTATCTGATTGTTGACTTTTTTGATTACCCTATAATATGCCACCATTAAATAAGGAAATTAATATTTCGTAATGTTTTTGGGCCACAGAGCCATCCCTAGCCAAGACAGATAGTCGACCTGACAGCTGAGACTCGGCTGAAGATATTTTGTTGTAATGAATGTTCAATGCTCCCCTCTTCAGATAAATAGGTGAAAGCAACACTTCACAAAGGTTCAGAAACCCTAAATAAAATGCTACATGTTATTCCCCCTTCGTGTATTATAGTATGTTATCCCTCTATTAAAACCCATTATTTTCATGCTTCTTCTCTGAATTCATGCAATCATAGCTGCTATAAATATTTCATACTTCCTCACAGATTCATTTTTATTGACTTATTAATGCAAGTGCATGTGTGGATTATGGATATTATATCTTTAAAATTGCGCTACATGAATCATTATAGAATTCAGTCTCTCTTTTTTCCATTATATCTACCCACAACTCAAATAAGTGTACAAATTCTTAATGCTTCAAGCTCTATGTGTTAAATGTAGAATTATTGTAGATTTAACCTCTATGCAATGAGTTTCTCTTTCTTCTTATCCTCTCTCATTTCTCTATAAAATCTTATTAAATTGTAAGTCCTTGAACTACTCTGCCTCCGTTATTTTATGCACATATTTCTGTGAACTGCATATGTAAAGAAGTACCAAAAAATACATGACTTATACCTTTGGATGAATGAACCAACCCATTCATTTTAATATATATATATATGTGTGTGTGTGTTTGATGTCTCCATTTTCCTGAGAATCATTTGAGACACACAAAATCTAGATCTGCTTAGGCACTAGTCTTGTAAGCAATCCAAGGTTGTCTGTGGGAGTGACAACAGTGTGGTTGTATGTGAGAAACGTATGATAATGCTTAAAAGAATGAATCGGATTTAGACACCAAGCATAATGACTCTCCTTCACATGAGAGAACTTCCATGTCAGAAAACAAGAGAAAGTTCTTCTATACTCATTGCAAGATGCATGGGCATGACACTGAATGATGTTGGAAGTTACATCCAGAGCTTCATTAAAAGAAATGAAAAGATATTTTGAAACATAATGCAAGTGAAACAAGAGGTGGAAAAGAGGAATCGTAGAAATCCTAAGCAAACTTCAAGGAAAATATGATGCAAGAAGAGAACCCATAAGCTTAGGAGAGGCAAAGGTTGGGTAGACTTATTGTGAAGTTTCTTTATAAATTTTTTTAGTACTTGTTGTTGTTTACCTGTTTTGGTACTTTTGTAAAGTGAACATTCATTGTCACTATGTTCAACAAGTAGATGTCTTCTGTTGATGAATGTAATGGCTTATTTATAGCCCACATGTTTAAGGACTTTTGTGAATGTACAAGATTGTCGTTCAAAGTTGTCTACATGTTTGTCATGTGTTCACTAATACAAGTATTCGATATGAAACTTGTGTGAATAGAATCTTTGTTTTCAAGATTGTACAAGATGACTATGTTTTATAGGCAAGGCCAATTATATCATTGGAATTTTGCAAGAATTGTACTTTTTATGTACAAGCTCAGTTTGAAGACGTTAAAGCAGGTTTATGTTGTTTCTGAATTCCAAGATGGAGTCAAGTTTGTCTTCAACATTTTAACTTCAAGATGAAGTGTTTCTGAGTCATGCAAAGATGAAATTAAAGAGAAAATTCAGATTCCACTCATCAGTATTTCTTTCATGCATCAATGATAAGAATATTGGCTCAATTCTTAACAAGATAGTAGCTCTTCACAAAGAAGATAGGTGAAGTGCCTTGATTGGGGCTTGAAGGGCACCAATTGAAAACTATGGATTTTGGATTGATTTTTTGGGTGTTTTTAAGTTTCAACCTCATTATATTCACTAGGGAAGTAAAGTTGTGGAGTCCACAAGTTCCTAGTGGGGAGGTGTAATCAGGTGATCAATTTTTTGCTCAAAAATGAAAGGGCCCATAAATTCTTGAAACCAATGTGAAATTGATGTCTCATCGTTGTAAATCCAATGATGTTTGTTTCACCTCAATCTGACATCGTATGCTCTAGATATCACGTTCTGATTGTTTTCCCAAACATGGAAAATTTGAGCAAGTTTGTTGACTGGGTTGACCATATTGCTGAGTCAGCAGGGTGACTATGCAGGGTATGACCCAATGACAAGTTGAAACTTGGCATCCTCTAGTTCACTAGTTTCAACCGCATTTGATTAGTTTGTATTGTGTTGTGGTGGACCAATGAAGTGGTGCCATGTAGCCCAGTGACAGGCTACCACATGGCACCCCAACAGAGGCCAAAATTTTTGTATGGGCTAAACGGGCCTTCGGGAGTTCGAACACAGGGCCTCATGCCCAAAACTCCAGTGCTCTACCAATGGACTATATGTTTGTTCTTATTAACCTATGGGTAACACCCATATATAAATTTTAATATAATTCCTATTGGAGGATGGGGCTGGGCTGCCAGCCCTGGCCCCTGGTCATGTTGTTGTCATATGCCCTTGGTGCAGAGGTTTGGAGCTCATGGAAGATGGGCTCAAGACCTTAGCCCAGCCCTTGGTCATTGTTCCATATATATGACCTGACACCAACAAAAAAGGGGTTGACGAGAAGGGTGCTTGGTAATAGCCTCGGCCCATGGGCACATGCTCCACCAAGTGACCATTGGTTCCAAAGTTAAGGCACTAAGTGGAGGCGCTAAAGAATGGGGACAAATCCCAAGTCCTTTGGACCTCAACATGGCCACACTGTATTGTTAATGGTGCCCGATGGGAAGGGTGGTAAATTAAGCCCAACCCTTGGACCCGTGGTGCTGATAAGACCATGACCACGACATTGAAGGGCTATACCAATGGGGGCAGGCATTAAGGCCCAGCCTTCAGCCCCATGTGGCCCATATGGCCATGATTTTTGGAGTTAACAGGTCAGAGGAAAAATAAATGATCCTACAAAATGCACCGACAGAGGACGATTTTTTCACTCGATTAGAGAAATTCAGGGTGAAATTGTAGGACCATTAGACAGATGGTCCAATTTGTAGGATGATTAACTAGTGAAAACTCATATGGGAGCTTGGGAGCACTATGTTTTGGAGTTTTTGGCCAAATTGAGATAAAAAAGAGTCTACTTAAGATTTTTGAATGTTCTAAATCCATTGGTGACCTCTAATTTCTTCTTTGAGCACATCTAAGTAGCCTTTTGCAGGTTTGAGACTAAGGGTGTATGGATCAATCAAAGTTTGGAAATAGTTATGGAAGGTGTTTGGGAATGAAGAAGGCCTTGTAGGGGTATTCTCACCTTCATAATTCTAATGCAACAATTATTACTTGCAGGGTTCAGCTCTGGTTCACTTTTCTCGTTATGTTATGTTGAGGGAATTTTTGTTTATGTGCTTTAGTGTGGAATTGAAGTGCTCACATGCTCATTTTAGCTCATTTTAGTTGGAGTATGGAATCTTTGTAGGAGATTCTTTGTGTTGATGTTCTTTGTGAGAGTTCTTTGTAGGAGAACATGACCTTGTGGGGGTAATAGCCACATGTTTACCATCAACTAATTGTTTATGTACTCCATTTTTATACTGAATATATGAGTGGTCTAGCCATGTTGGCAGCCCCAAAGATGTAGCTCAAGAAGGGTGAACTATGTCAACAAATCTCTTGTTATCTCTTCATTATGCCTACATTAGTTATGTGCTATTATGTTTCTTATGCTAATTTACATGTGAATACTAATTCATGACTTGAATGGACATTGGAAAAACATGTTTTGTTTCAAGACCCCTTTTACCTTACAAAGCGTCAACACAGTGATATTTTTGTTTCTGTTTGATTTTGGAAAAGCGGAAGAAAACACCTGCCCCAATTTCAAATCATTGAGTGGGTTTCTTTGTAGGAATAATCTAGTCTTTAAAGTTTTCATATCATTATTCATCCATGAATTATCTAACATCATGTTAGAGGTATCCATTTTTGCTGAGGTGGATCATCATGATCTAGTAAGAACAATCATTTTGAAATTTCTTGGAAGAAGCATTATGAAAAAGCTAATATACATTCCATAATATAATATTTGGATATTATGAAGTCAAGATGTTTTCATCTTGGGATTAAAAGGTAGTAGTGCAAGAAGATAACCTAAAGGTCAAGTTCGTACGACAACAAGGAGAGCACTTTCATGAGGAAGCTATAATCAACTTGAAGTAAAAAAAGGCTCAATATAATGCCTTCATTGATGATGACAAGATGAAATTGATGGGAAAGGTATATGACTTAGATCTTGTCATAAGATTGAATAAATAAGATGGCTCCTTGATACCTTGGAAGAAACAAAGCTTGATACAAGAGATTCGAAGGAAAGGAAGTGTTGGGTGTGGAGCCTGATTATCTTCTTTATTCAAAGGTATCGTCGCATTGGACCCCAGTTCGTAATGGGGCGGAAATGCCACCCATTTTTGCGCTGCCAAGGGGTCCAGGGGGGGTGATGGTGACCTCTTTAGAGCCCCCCCCCCCCCCACCACCACCACCCACCGGCGGGCGTTTTGGGACAGAGCCCTCGAAGCTAAAAGTAGATGTAAAATTGCCTTGTAAAATGTTGTAATTTCATAGTCAATCTGTGTCGTTCATTAGGCAGAAATCTGACGGTAGAAGTTATTTTTAATTTAGGGTTTTTTTCCCTAGAAGTCAACCCCTTGATATATATGAGGGAATTGTATTGCTGCTATGTATATGTGTATTCTGAAAGAGGAAGAGAGAGGACATTGTGTGAGAATGAAGAGGGAATTACAAAAGATTTTTTGTAGGTTGTATCTCTTCATTTTGCTGGATAATATAAAAGGAAGGACTAGTCGTTTCTTCGTGGACGTAGCCCAAATTGGGTGAACCACGTATATCTATGTCTCTCTTGTTTTATGTGTTTTTTTATTTATATTTCTACAATATTTTATGTGTTCCATTGCTACGTAATATATAATTTTCTAACAGGAAGATCCATGCAGCTATATAGAACAAATAGTTGATACCCTTATGGAGACAAGCTATAAGGCTTGTAGTGTTGACTTCCCAAATTGAAAGGAAGTCTAGAATTTCCTTTGGATTTGAGAGGGAGTAAAGGAGTCTCCTTGAATAGGAGGAAGGATCTATTCCCCAATAAAAAATGGAATAGGGATATCATCTCTGGTTGAGAGGGAGTGATGATGGAAATCACATGTGCATTATCTTCTCCATTTACCATGCAATTGATCAGGACTAACAACTGTAAGTCTAAGTGAAGGTAATGAAGAGAGAACGGTGGATGATTTTATAAGAATTTGTAGTTTCCTTAAGGATGGAGATACCAACACTCTTTGAGGATGAGACAATTATCCAAGATAAGAGCGGTCGAATAGGACCAATATTCTTTGAGGATTGGGAATCCAAGATAAGAATAGTCCTAAAAGGACATAACTTGTAAACATCTGGATGGGGTATGTGCCTTGTAGGGGTAGTGCGATATCACACATAAAGCCTCCCATCATAGTGCTCTTCAATGAAGATTAGCTTACCTAGTTAGGCTTCAAACATAGTGTTGGTCATAATGTTTATCCTTAAAGTTGGCTTATCAATCTGAATCTTCTTATGAGAAATCTTCAGTTTGAGAATGATGTTGTATTGGTTGTACAAATATGAATACATCCCTAGTTAAGAGCGAGTGTTGGAAAAGTAACTAATTTTGGTCTTCATAAGTGTTGTTGTACTCATTTCAATATGTATATATTATGTAATAAACAACAGATGAAAGAAAGGTTATTATTTTAAAGCATGTGTTTCATGCTTCTTATTGATGGTCTTCTAGGTAAAACCATGTTCTTCATTCTTCTAGGGTTTGTTAGCTCATAGGATTTATTGTCACCAGTCAAGAGAGTCAACGTCATTTTTATAAGACCCTTCGAGGAAAAATCTATCTTGAAAAAAAGAAATTGGGTCTAGAAGGTCCTGACTCAAACTCCAAAGTACAAGTCGGCCTTGGTAGATTTAAGTCGGCCTAAAGGAGGGAATTCGACCCCTTAGAAAGGCTATATATAAAATTAGATGCGACCTCATTTGACACTCACTCACTCACAAGTTAGATCTCTCAAGAAAATGTTATATCTAAGCCTAAAAGAGGCAAGGAAGGAGGAGTGAAGATCTAGAAGGAAAAATAAATCCAAGAAGGAAAAGAAAATCTAGTTTTTTGGTTGTATCTCTCTCACGTGTGTGAAAAAATAGGGTTTTTGCAGCGACAAAGAAGGCCAAAACTACAAGTTTGAATTGTAGGAGAGTGAGTTGAAATATCAAGTTGTTGGAAGATAAAATATTATGTCTTGACCTTGTTGTCCTTAGGAGGGACTATTTTTCTCAAAGGAACGTCTCTGGAAGAAGCTAGATTAGGGTTTCTGTAACATCTGTAGGGTTGAAGTTGTAGGTCAAAGTTGCAAGATCAAAGTTGGATGAAGTTGAAGCTAGAAGCTGGTTGAATCGAGATTAAGCCTTATTTATATGATCTATCTGGAAGGACATTTAGGAGGGATGACTTAGGACTTGGAGGAGGACCTGGTCTAGGGTTTGGGTTTTTGTTGTTTCATTTGAAGCAAATTCTATAAGAAGAGGAGTTTTTCTGAATTTTCCCCTTGTAGGGGTTTTTCCTTGGCTTGGAGCCTAATATTTTTGTCCATTGTCTTTACTATTTTTCTCTTGATATTTTTTTGATTAAAAATATCTAATAAAGAAACACAAGAAGAATAATAAAGTTCACAAGGAATTACTAAGGTTAAGGAAAATTGCAATCAATAGTTGCCATACTGCATTTTTCAATGCATCTATGTGCATGGTCATGGTTGGTAGAGTCTGAGATGTTAGGTAGCCTTATTATGATATATCTGTGTGTGTGTGTGTTTGTGTGTGTGTGCATGCAGATAGAAGCCCTTACTCAATCGGTTGTAACAAAGGCCTGCAACAAAACCTAGTTACAGGGATGGGGATTACTGGCTTGGTAGAAATAGCAGAGGGCCCGACATAAGGTTGGAAGGTGGTTGGGGATAGTCTGAAGAAGAAAGGAGGAATTAAGTTGACAGAGGTCAAGGGAATGTAAGCAGAAGGGAAGGGAAATTGGTTGACAAAACACAAATTACTGGAGTGGAAGAACCAAACCAAGAAGGCGGAAAAATTATCAAATGGTTCAAAAAATTTAGGAAAGGGGCAAGATGGAATGCTCTTGGAAGCAACATCCAATGTGGAAGCAAACACATAGAACAGGGAGGAATGGTTTCGATAGCGGCAGGTGGGGGAGAAGAGGAAAAAATATAAAATAATTGATAAAAGCGAAATTATAACTAATTTGGTCCTGGGAATGGACGTTCAAATTAATGAGGCCATGGAAGTTGCAGAACTAACCCTAGTAGGAAGGGAAAGAGGTAAAAAATACATTGCAACCTTTATTCAGGAATGGACCTCAAAAAATTGGCAGGAAGCACAGGACAAAGCTTTTCTTGTCACAACATTGGCAAAAGGATGGTTCATGGTCAAGTTTGGGAAGAGAGAATCAGTGGAATGGGCTATGGCGAGGAATTGGTGTTTCAAGAGAAACCCAATTTGCTTCAAGAAATGGAACCCCATTTTTGATGCACAGAGGGAAAGGGGTGGAGGAATTACCTGTATGGGTCCACATGCCGGGACTACCACCATTTCTATAGGTCAAATCTGTATTCAAGGCCATTGGAAACCACCTGGGTAAATTCATGGAAGCAAACATGCCATTTCTTCAAACAAGAGATAAGGGGATGGCCTGTATTTTGGTAAGCTTAAACCCTCGTTCAGGCTTGGTAGAGGAAATTAAATTATAGTACAAGGACTTCAAGTATGCCCAAATTTTAGCCTATGAACACCTGTCATTTGGATGTCATAGGTGTCACAAATATGGACACCTGGCAAAAGAATGTATATTGGGGTTTAGGCGAAGAAGAAAGCAAATGAAGGCAGAGGGAGGGAAAGCATAAGAGGAGGAGACCAAGAAAAGAAAGTTGAATAAGGGAGTGGGAAACGATCATATAGACATAGATAAGCCTCAGGATGATTCAGTGGAGAATATGGAAGTGTAGAAAGAAGGTCATCTAGCAGTTCATCCATTTTAGCAGCAGGAGGAGACAAGGCCAGAACCAGAACCAGCAGAAAAAAAGGTCGGGAGTCATACTCACCCAAAAGAGGGTATGGTTCTAGCCTCTATCCTTTCTCTTTTTAATCCTACTCTTTCTTTGATTATTCCATAATCAATGTTTGGTCCCTCCAGGCCTCAGAATATTGTTATTCCCATTTCAAACATAGCAATTAAACAATTGGAGAGTATTATTACATCTATCAGTAATCTTGATCTGAACCAAAAGACTGCAAAGGGTGAGGATGGCTCAAATCACGTAGATAACCTTGTTGTGAAACTATCCTAGAACCTCAGACCTTGAGAGAAAAATCCTCCCCGTTGGGAGGTGGTGGGTGGGATTGAAATGTAGAATCCCCAAGAAGGGGACCGGAAGGTTAGAGGGAGGAGATCAAATTTGCCTAAGGCTCAGTTGAGAGCCAAACTGGACATTGCAGATGGGAAGCAAATGTCCATCTTCAGGGCACTTAGAGCAGTGAAATCCCCCACTTGAGGTAATCCAATGATTATCCTATCCCTGAATTATAGGGGTTTAGCCAGTAATCCCAAAAAATTGGCTCTAAATGAGGTAATCCGCAATTATAGTCTAGACATACTTCTAATTCAAGAAACCTTGGGAGCAGGAGTTGAAGTCTTAAAAACTCTGCCTAAATTAATGCCAAGATGGTCCATCCAAGCATTGGATGCCAAAGGCCACTCGGGGGGACTAGCATTGGGAGTAAAAGAAGGGAAGTTAAGAGTCTTGAACACTTGGGGGCTAGACTAGGTGATTGGGGTAGAAGTCTACTCCCTAGAGCTCTGCACTAACCTGTTGATTCTCAATATTTATGGGCCCTGTCAAGGCAGAGTCCAATTCTTGAATAATCTTTGTTCAAAGTCTCTTATGGATAACTGAAACCTGGTGATTGGGGGCGATTTAAACTTCTCCCTAGGCACAACAAAAACCTGGGGCCCCTCTACTCATGCACTCCTGCTCTCTGACTTTTTCACAAAAATCATCAAAGAAAATAAGCTACTAGACATTAATCTACTAAAACTAAGGCCTACTTGAAGTAATAGGAGAATGGGGGTAGATCGGGTGGCCAAAATACTGGAACAGTTCCTCATGAGAGAGGAGGTAGCGGCAAAGATCCCAACTTTTTGTCAATGGGTTGGGGAGGGAGGTGATTCTAATCATCTACCTATCTTGTTAGAACTAAAAGGGCACCCCAAAAATTCAGCAACTCCCTTCAAATTCAATCCAGCTTGGCTAATGGAGGATTCTTATAACACTCTATTTAAAGAAACATGGAGACCAGTGAGGTTCAGTGAGAATGGGGACAAAGCTTACCACTTTATGAAGAACCTAAAAAGCCTTAATAAGGCCACAATGGAATGGGATATACCCAAGAAAATGAAAGAATATGAAGACCTAATCCAAATAGGGATGGATCTCGATGAGCTCGAAATCCCAGAAGCTGATGGATATGAGACACTAAAAAAAAGGGATAGGATCAAGTTGTTGGAAACCCAAAGGAGAAAAATTCTTTTAGCAAGAGAATAACATTGGAGATTGAAAAGTAGGGCCATTTGGTTAAGGGTTGGGGATGAAAACACCAAATTCTTCCAAAATTATGCGAAAGGAATTAAAAAATCAAACACCATTTGGTTGTTAAAATCAGAGGGAAGTCAGGTAAGAAATTTTGAGGAATTATCATCAATGGGAATAAGACACTTCAAAAATCTCTTTGCAGCACCTTCGGAAGTGTCACTAGCTAAAGTTATCTGGACAGCTTAGGATTTCCCTCACTACACAGACGAGGTGGATTTTGATGAGCTCATGGGGGAAGTCACAAGGGGGTAGGTCGAAGGAATCATAAAAGCAATGCCAAAGGACAATAGTCCTGGACCAGATGGTTGGATAGTGGAGTTGTTTCAACACTTCTTTGAGACTATAGACAGTGAATTAACTAAATTGGTTCAATATTCCAGAAGAAAAGGTGCAATTCATGGCCCTTTTAATGCCACTTTAATATCCCTCATTCCCAAGAATGAATACCCAGCCTCTTTCGAGGATTTTAGACCGATCTCATTATGCAACTGTATCTACAAAATTATAGCAAAGGTGATTGCTTTCAGATTGAAGCCTTTGCTATCCAGGCATATCTCAAAAGAACAATTTGGATTCTTGGATGGGAGACAGATTCATGAGGCGATAAGAGTGGCTCAGGAAACTATTCATAGTATTAAACAAAAAAAAAAACAAAGGAGAAATAGTGAAAATTAACCTATCTAAAGCATATCACAGAATCAATTGGATGTACCTATGTACGTTGCTCACCCATCTAGGGTTTCAAGTGGAATTTATAGATTGGGTCATGGGGTGCTTGACCAATGTGAGCTTTGCGGTGTTAATCAACAGAGCAGCATCACCCTTTCTCCAAGGCCAAAGAGGGTTGAGACAGGGCTGCCCCCTATCTCCTCTCCTCTTTCTTCTCGCATCAGAAGGACTCAGTCAGCTACTACTAGATGCCAAAAGAAAAGGAGATATTCAAGGAGTGGAAATGTCTATCAACCTATACATAACTCATTTATTGTTTTTGGATGAAATACTTCTCTTCAGCAATGGAAGAAGGAGTGAAACATCTTATCTAAAAAGGATATTGGAACTCTTCCTCAAGGAAATGGGCATGTTCATGAACAAGGAAAAATCACACCTACTATTGGAAGGATTCAATAAAATGGAAGCATTAAATATAGTTGAATATCTGCCCTTCGAAGAACGGAATTAATACGATAGCTTCAAGTATCTAGAATTCTTCCTAAAGCCACACTCATACAAGAAACATGATTGGTTCTGGCTAGTAGCAAAAATAGAATCTAGGGTCACTCATTCGAGCTTCAAATGGTTGTCTAGAGCAGGAAGACTGACTCTCATTAAATCAGTTCTTTTGGCCATACCTGTATACTGGGCAACATTAACATGGGTCCCGAAAGGAATCCTAGAAAGAATCAGGTGAGTATGCAGCCAGTTTCTCTGGGCAGGTTCGAAGGAGGAGTCGGTGTTGGCTTGGGTGGTGGGATAAGGTGGCAAGGCCAAAGGAGTGAGAAGGATGGGGAATAAAAGAGCTAACTACATTTGGACCATCTCTAGCAGCAAAGCTAGGATGGAGATTAATATAGATGGAGAACTTGTGGACAATAGTAGTCAAATGGAAGTACGTCCACCCCATTCCTTTGGATTATTGGATCAGGAAGCCAAATAAGAAGAAATGGAATGTGTCAGTGGCGTGGAAAGCCACCATAGACGCATTCAATATCATAGAACAAGGCCTTTCCTAGAAAATAGGGAACATATAACAAGTCAGGATAGGGAAGGATCCATGGGTGGGGTGCAATGAAGGATTTTCCCTTTCTTTGGGTCTTATAAACCAGTGAGGCACCAAAGGCATTCAGCACATAAGCCAGAGTGGAAAAAATGGTCATTCCACCATATGAGGGCAAGCCTGGTTGTCTGGGACTGACCTAAACCTCAATCAACAATGGAGGGAGGAATGGCACAACTACACCAAGGAACTGACCAGGTCTAATGTTAGCCTAAGAGATAGACTAGATCAACTCGTATGGGCACATGCCCCCACGGGCTCCTACTCTCTAAAACTAGGATATAAATTTCTTATGTCAAGAAAATGATGGGGGAATCAGGAATGGTGGGTTAGCATCATCTGGAAGCTAAAATGCCCAGCCAAAGCTCAAATGTTCTTCTGGTGCATTCTCAGGAATAAAGTGCCAACTTGGGATATATTATAGAGGAGATACAAGTTAGGCCCAAGAAAGTGCGCTTTATATTAAAATGAAGTAGAAACGATTCAACATCTCTTTTTAAAATGCTCGTTCGCAAAGGAGGTATGGATGGAATCAGGGAGACTGATTCAGATCCAAATGACCTAGGAAGGGGAGTCATGAGCAAAAGTATGGAATAAATGGTGGAAGGATTATCTTGAAAGAAATTTTAGGAATTTACCACTAATCATTGCCTGGGGTGTCTGGATGGCTTGCAACAACATGATATTTAAAGAACAGAACCCCTCGGTAAGGCATATCCCAGTAGGATGCACTGCAATATACTCAAGTATACCTGAGCCAATTCGGGATACAAACCCAAGACCCATTAGAAAGGAACAAATAAGGGAAGGAAATCCATGAGCTTATTTTGACGAGGCATCCGATCAAAATAACAAATGTGGGGCGGGATTGGTGATCCACCTAAATGCGTATAGAAGCCTCAAAGCCTCAGTTGGATTAGGGATTGGAACCAACAATTATGCAGAACTCCTTGCTTTAAAAATACTCCTTTGTTGGCTTACCCACCTGGCCATACATTCAGTTTAGATCTTTGGGGATTCAATGAACATCATTAAATGGTTCAACAGCATGGGAAGATGTCAAAACTACATTTTATCCCCATTACTAGAAGAAGCAAAACATTTAAAAGTTTTTTTTTAATGATTTTCTCTATGTCATATATACAAGGAACATAATAGCACATCAGACCAGCTTTCTAAAGCAGGTCTACAACAAGATATGGACAATTGGAGGATAGAGGAAGCAGACCGAGATGAGATCTGTGTTTCGGATCAGCCACCATATTCATAATGTTGACACACAAAACTCGTTTTGGCATATGATATTTTCATATGTCTGTTTTTTTGTTTTTTGTCCTAGTTTTCTAGACTACAACATTAAACAGTATTTTCCTTATGTAATCTGTTACAAAAAATAACCTCATCGACTTGGTTAAAACATATGTTTAAACTGTTAGTTGAGCACATTCCTATTTGGGCTGTTTTCCTCAAAGAGGAGGCTCGGGAATGGTTCAGGTCCTATCTTTTGAGACTTTGGTTTTTACCAGTTATCTGTTTTTCTTTTGCTTTTGCTCTTTTTGGAGATCAGTTACTGGAAGTCGATCAATATCTTATTTGGGTTGTTTTCCTCATTGAGGAGGCCCGATAAAATGATTAGCGAACTTGTTCTAGTAAAAATGAGATGGTAGAGCTTGAAGACACTCAATTACCATTTCAGAACAACTCTATGATTTGAACAAGTCATACAGTTTATTGAATTCTTAAGTGCATATACTATGTGACTTTTTATTATCTTAATAAAAAGTACGATTTCTTTCTTTGGAAAATATATATATAATATATATATATATATATATAATGTATGGCCTCTGTACTGTAAGTATTTTTTTGGTTTTCTGTATGTTGTAGATTTGAAAGGTTGGTGAGCATGTTGGTCTCAGGGTTTCACAACAACACATAGCGCTTGATTTCTTTATGATAATATCAAATGATGGAAGGTTGAGTTTCGCCCTTTATACTTTGTATTGATATCCGAATGTACAATGTTGCTTATAATGCATTGGATTTTTTTGTGTGGAATAATATGGTAGCTTCAAATATTGGTGAATGTTTTCAATGGCTTGGATGGTTTTAAGGTTGTAATTGTTCTTAGATAACATCACATAATTGTTAAAGAATTGATCTATGTTATTGTTAATGTCATCCCTAATGGAAAAATGTATAAGTTACTTTGACCTCTCATACATTGTCATTTTTGGCTTGTGTGTTGTCTGGTGAGCCAAGCAACTTAAATAATTATGTGTTGTGTCATAGGTCATAGACGGTCATGTTGGACTACGAAAACATGGTTCTAATAGTCACCCATTAATATATCGAGTGAGACTTCACCCACTCTGTGGGTGTTTTCGAAAGTGTCAATGCTAAGCAGGTTTTTGATAGCCACTACATAACAAATCCTAGGTCTGTTAGAATCCCACGTGCCAACAAATGGTTTCGTTGTCGGGAATGGGATGGATGTGTGATAGGATTATGTCATAGGAAGGTGGAATTCATGAAACCCCACCTGGGAGGAAATTACATTGTGGTTTAGATGGAAACTGCACGATTTTTCTATGAAAGAGATAGGCGAGAACTAGAGTACGGAGAAATGGCTACAAAAGTATGCGTTCATAGAATTTCATGAAAATTTCTTTGGGGAGTTCCCAAATATCCTAATGAAGTGTATCCAATCATTAAGGGACAATAACCTGACATATTATCATGATGGACCGAGGAAGTGGACACCAGAGGAGGTACATCAATTGGAGGCAATAAGTAATAAAACTTTTCATGTTGTTGGTTCAAAAGTGTGTTGGAAGGATACATTTTCAAGTTTGAAATGGAAGTAATGGTGTCATACACTACAACAGAGTGAAAGTTTCTGAAGGGACCAAGAGGAAGATAAGGTTGATTTCTTTACTTATCAAGATGTTTTTATATGACCACAGAATGAATAAAATAACATGAGAAACTAGATAACACATGTGCAAGGGGAAGCGGGGGAGAACCAAGTGATGGTCTGAGTAAAATAAAAGGAGAAGGGGTAGAAGGACTATGGTGGAAGTTGATAGTGGGCCCAAAACTGCGTATAGTAAGGAGAAGAGATAGGATGGAGTGAAAGAGTTACGAGAATGGCACTTTCAGGATAGGAAGGAGGTTTTGATGGGGTGACATGGGAGGAAGCTATTTAGTGTAGATAACATCTGAGAGAAGAATCCCAGAGGGAGGGGTTAGGAGACGCCACCGAAGGACAAGGAGTAGTGCTAGTGACAAGAGTTATGAAGGGATGCAGTTTGGTACATTGCAAACAGAGGAAGGAGAAGGAGAGTAAATGATTCCATGTAGTACAAAATCTTTGGAATCGAAAGCAGAATCAAGTTGTGCTTGGTGTTGAGCCCTCAACCCCATGTGCATCCACAAACCACAAGGTAAGTACTTAGCACACTAATACGACTAATGTAGAGGGTAATTGTAGTTGTTAGCATAAATATTTCAAAAAGGTGTACCAAAAATACTTCACTTAAGTCACTCATGACAAGTGACCCTAAAAACAAGATGTGGTTGTTTACGCTTCATATTTGCAATGACAAAATAAGAAAACCCTGCAGGAAAAAGACCATGTGAAATCTAAAACATAGAACAACAAGAAATATCTGATGTAATAACCCAATAGAATAAGGCTTTAATATTTTTATTAATAACACCTGGTGAATAATATTTACAACATGGGTCTATAAATCCCCCTCCGTGGGATGGGTCCTTTGATTTCCTTGTGCTTCAACTATGCATTTCTCTCTCAATATGCAGAAAACCCATAACAAAATAGAACTCAAGTGGGAGCTCAAATGGCATGAGACAATAATGGTGACGATGATAGTGATCATGATGAAGAATGAATGGAAAACCCTCTTATATATAAGAGAGTATTGAGCTAGATTAGAAATAATAAAATATTATTAACCAAATCAATATCTAACCGTTTGTAATACTTTATTATATTTTTTGGAGAGGGAAAATATATTTAAAATGGTCAAATATATTTATTTAGAAAATGGTTGAAGTAATTAACAAATAAAATTATTTATCAATCACTTTTCAAAGATTAAGAAAAGTGTGAATTTGAAATAATTGTTAAATAATGATTTAACCATTATTCCAAAAATAAGAATAAGGAATAATAAATATGTAGTGATTTGTGTAGATCATCTTCCATATTCATCTCGCATTAGGTTTTTGTTATGATCGATGTTTCGAACCAGCAACGGTGGTTCATCTTCAGGATGTGAAAGATTTATGGAAGACTGGCCTATTATTCAGTTCAATAAATAGATGTTTGGGATGCACAACCGACAGTAATCTTAGGGATTATTAATTTATTAAATTATTGTTAAATTATAATTAATTAGGGTCATAAATGTTTAAATTATATTTTATTATTTTTAAAAATTATAATTTATTAGGATCATTAATTATTTTTAATTATATTTCATCACTTCAATTATTAGGATCATAAGTAGTGATTTATTTAATTATTCCAGGGTGATTTGGTCAAATGTGTGTTCAAAAAATAATTATTTAATAATTATTTCTAGAGAAAATTAAATAAATAATGATTTATTCAATTATTACCATGGGGTTTTTTATTTTAAATGGAAATAATTTAATAAAAATGGTTTACTAAACTAATTACTATGGTGAAAGTGATTTTACTATGGTAAAATTAATCCTACATGGTGTATTTCAATCCACCTTGTTAGAAATTGCTAGGTGATCATTTTTTAGGTGATAATAGATTTCACCCAATGTACAAGGGTCAAGAGAAAATCGTATGATTGAAATATGTTATAGGATACACTTCCATGACATACCAAAGGGGAGAGAGAGAGAGAGAGAGAGTTGAAGCAATGCAAGGAAGGACATAGGAATGGAGGGGACAAAACCTACTAAGTTGATATAGGTATCTTTTTATTTTGGAGTACATGATCTCAAATGAGGTGGGGGAACCATACCCATGCCCGCTGAGATAACTCAGTGCAAATAATAATGGTCAGCCCAACAATGTGGGACTATGCTACAAAGTACATGATACATGATATGTTGGCATCAATGGGCCAAAAAATACAATAACACAATGGACACCATATGCATAATGTGCATAGAAAGTAGAAGTCAGTACTAAATATAATAACATATGTTGATCTAAGTACATGAGACATACTTCCCCTCAAGCTGACATGGTTAGGGGAATCGCAACCAAAGAATCATTGTTTCATAGGAAAGGGCTATGAAGATTTGAATGGATCATATGAATGAGACATGCATTTTGTGGGTGTTGCAAGTGGTGGAAATCGAACCCATCAAATCAATGGAATGGCATCTGAGGTTGGATCATGATCTGCTGACATATTGGGATGTGGGGGGCTATTTGAAGGGTCACCCCCTCATGAGGTCTATAACATCTCACACACACCCAGGAAATATTGGTACAATCTGTTGGATCACCTAACTATCAAGTATATGAATCTTGATTGTGTGATAATGAGTTGGAGTTGAGCACGTGAGAAACAACCAAGTCAAAGGGAAATGGTGATTCCCTTTTCTTGATCTGAGGCACCGAAAAGTGATGAAATATGAATCCAAGGTACACAACTCTCTAGACCACTCTCCTAGAATAAATGTGTTTAAGTCGGCAGAAGAGCGACCACCATAGGTGAGGTAATGAGGATTCCTCAACAAAGGTATGAGGGTCATAAAAATGTGACTAATGGACTAACACCAGGGGTGATGATGGAAGGATGAAAGATGAGAGGCATACTGACGAATTCCCTTATTAGATCATTATATGCATGGTTGACTTGGCAACGACTGAGTCGATTCTAGAGGGGATGGTCAATTACTCATAGCTAGGCTTTTCAAAGACAGAGAAATATAGTTGGAGGCCAAATATGAGCACAATGGGATGAACGCAATACCAAGATGAATGATATACTGTAACAGGAATCAAATGGACTCGGAACAAACTCCATAGATGCAAGGGTGACTCATCTCTGATGCTATGAATAGGGGTGACTTGATGATGTTGCCACATAGGAGAGGCTCGAAGGGGACCATAAAAACAGGAGTAAAAAATGGTTACTCGTGACGAAAATCAACACGTCAGTTGACCAGTGCAAAGATAAAGTGATACTGGAGTACAGGCGACTCATATGAAGAAATTTTATTTTAATAGGCGACAAAGTGAGACCTCATGGAAGAAATGGCTTCTTGGTGAAGTGTCAAATTACGAAAAAAAAGAGAGACTCATTATAGAAATTAGTGAGAGATATCCAATGGTGTTGACGGTTCGTTAAACCGAGCTACGGTTTGGTCGCAATAGGTGACAAAAAAAACTAGGGTTTTTCCTATAAAGGGATTCTTGTCCCCAAATCCAATTCATTTGAATATTGAGTTTTTAGAGAATTTGGATAGGAGGAGAAGACCCTAAATATTAAGGAGATCATAGCAAACAAATCGATCGTTGGAATTTATATCTACAACTTTTAGGTAGGTGTCCTTGCTTGTCTAAAAATGGCATTACTGCTTCTTGGAAGGATGGTTCTTGGTGAAGGATTAAGGGAATAAAAGATCATGGGAATGAACTACTAGAGGAGGTCTCTAATCATCCTCTCCCACCAAGTCAAACCTGGGACCGAGTGGTAAGTGTGGCATCACATAGAGTAGAAAATTTTAATAAATGGTATCAAGCATCTATGATATGTGATGTGTATATGGCTCGTCGGAGAGGCTGTTAGAACAAAATATCCAAGGAAAGAGAGGATAATTGACCATATCTAGGTTGTTGGGGTCTAGGCCGACACTTATGTTGAAAAAGGTAGCCGGGGGTTCCATCATGCCCCCAAGCATGATATATTTTCCCCCAACATATGATGATGGAGGGACTTATCGGGTATCCAAATTTCGGAATGATGCTCCCTAGTAGGAGGAAATTTTGGAG
The DNA here is from genome assembly GCA_000404065.3 of Pinus taeda. Classification (NCBI taxonomy): domain Eukaryota; kingdom Viridiplantae; phylum Streptophyta; class Pinopsida; order Pinales; family Pinaceae; genus Pinus; species Pinus taeda. The sequence continues at coordinate 22,134 of APFE031022923.1, read as the reverse complement.
CGCCATGGTGTTCCAAGTGCTCAAATAAGGGATTCAAGAATTCGATCCTACTAGCACAAGATCTTCCAGAAGATGATGAGGAGATGTAGGGCATAGGTTCCCCCCAGTTTGGTATGGATGGATGTAGCATGCTATGGGTATGCTAAATGTATTTAGAATAGTGGACTCTAAACACATTTTGATGATGGGGTTCACCATTTTTTTATGTTTATGGTTGTCTTCTTATGGGAAGAATGGATAAAGGATGCAGTAAGAGAAAGGAAATGATGGATTACCGATCTCGTTTGGAACTACACAAATGAATCAAATGGACCGAATTTTTGGGTTCACATACATGTTGTCACTATACCAAAGAGTGGCTTCGAATATAATGAATTGATGCTCACTGAAATGACACGGTGATTGAACAAAAACAATGTCTAGGGGACTGGGTTATTAATGTAAGATGGAGGAATGCTTAAGTGGATCATCCCTAGAGTGATGTAAAGTGATATGGGACTCTATAGGTTCTTCTAAATGGTGAAGAATAATGGTACTAGAGTCAATACTACTATATGCACTAAGAGGTTTGGGGATAATTGCTTCTCCTGGAATCTCAAAAGTGGATTACCCTATCCCAATTATTGAGTGGAAATGTAATGGCCACAAGGTGGATGTGGTTCAAATTCTTGGGTTTGAAATAAGGGATTTTTGAACCAATCGACCTCACCATGAATGAAGTCTTTGGACTCCAAAGCATATTGATCATGGGTTTGTTACGGAAGGAAGTACGCGCGATGGTGCATATCATCCCAAGGATAATCAATGGTGGTCATGGCTTCCAAGATGTCTTCATCATAATGAAACATGGAAGTATAGGATGAAGATAGAACACATGACGAAGAGCTACTTGAGGCATCTTCATGAGAGACAAGGTTCACATCCGCACCGTCAAAATGGGGAGACGAATGACTTGCATATGTGACATCTACCAATGTTGAAACTGATGTGTTCACCAAAGAAGGTTTGACTGAACCACAATAGGAGAGATCAAGAGAGTCCCAATATATTGATCCCATGGATGATAACAGATAGAGAGTAGGGATGGAACTATCCATCATCTCGACATCAGGAGGGGGAATTGTGGTGAAGTAAAATTATGAGTGCGAACACAAACAATTCCTCTAGCCCTATAATGGGTCTAGCCACAACCGATACATTCTATGGAATGTTTCCTTAGGTTAGAACCAGTTAATAGGGCCTACCTCTTAGTACGCTTATCCTATTTTATGATGACCTTGCTTGCTCGCTCCAGTTATCTCTCGTTTCCTTCTTCACACACCTAAAACAAGTAAACAATAGCAAAAAACAACCCTGATAATAGACAAATTGTAATTCAACCTACTTAACAATTCAAGAAACATTAAGCCATAAACATGTGAGATAACACATTATGTAGGAAACCAATCGATAGTTGCATATATATTGAATCAAGAAAAGATTACAACCATTCTCCTCCGACAAAATAGGTTCCCACACACTTCCATTATCATTTCATGATGGCCTCAACAATGATAGTTCTAATAATCTTCCCTTTAGGCTTCACACTAAGCCAAATTCACACTTCTCCCTCACACAACTAGAGAGATAAAACTATGAATAGCTTGATGTTTACTCCAAACTTAATTAGCATTAGCACACCAACATTAACACTAGCTTGTGCTTGTGAAAAATGGAGGTTTATATGGCATGAATGGATGGGAGATGGTTCCTCTTCTCATGGGAGAAGGTATTATCTCTTGAGGTAGTTCCATCCTTATATGGGAAAGGAGCCCAAACTAACATCCTCGACCCCATCTAGCCAAACCATTTATCGGACTTCTGTTACCAAGCTTCTAGAGCTGGAAGCTTCAGATCCTTATTTAAAAAATTTCCATAAGAGGATCGGCGTGACTAGAACAAAGCTCAGTCGCTCCAGCCAGTGCTAGGGATAGTGTTAATCCCTACATATCGGTGCGAGGAGGACAAGGGTCATTATTGACAGTCTTTTAAATTGGGAAAAACATAAGTTTTAGGGGAAATGATGCAAAAGCAAATTGTTCTGCTCATGAAGAGGGACACAATGGGAGTTTCTTTATGAAGGGGAAGCATGTAGGGTTTACTGTAGAGGTCCTCCAGGATCATGGAATGGGGAGTACAGGGGCAGTCACAAAATGTTGTGTAACAGATGCCCCCTAAAGCGTGAAGGTCGAACTAGAGTGATGGATGAAGTGCTTTATGAATCAGTGTGGGGCACTGGAGTCTATCGTTGGAAAACCTGCAAGAAAGTATAGATACATATACATAACTGAAAACTTTGTCAAATGATACATGAATCATGGTATGGATGCAGCCATCCAAAGAATGATCATGCAAATGGATTTAGGCATGGGCCCAACCATCTGTTAAAGAGGATCATAACGAAACTAAGGTATGGTCGCAACCATCCAATAATGAGAAGGATCACATATGATAACTCATGGTATGGTCGCAGCCACCCATCTGAAAGAGACATGTATATCAACATAATCATGTCACATTACTTTGCAACCTAGACTTTTGTAATCTAAGCTCAGGGTCTTGCGCTCCAACATGACCAGATCAAAGTACAAATTCTAACATGTGAATAGAGGTGTTGACATCGAACATGCTAGAAATTCACTTGATTACCAGTTAATGATGTAAATTGTTAACAAGCGTGAGAGAAACCACCAATAATGACAATGGTCCTCAAGGTACAATCAACACAATCCACGGAATGTGAATAGAGGACTTGAAGTCGAACACCCGTGAAATCACCCGATCGAAAGCCAATGATGTGAACTTGTCGTCGAGTACGAAGAACTTTCCATTAGGGCATGCAAGCTCTAAGGTACTAGAAGGGAGTCTCTCAGTCAACTTCCCAGATAATGAGTTGAAGTCGAAAAGAAGTGACTGTGTCGAAGGAGGGCCATAATGTATCCCACATCATCAACGCGAGACAAAGGGATGCAAAATGATTTTGGATGATATAGAGAATTAGCAGTAAGTGTAACTGTAGAAGGACAACTCTTGAACATATTGGTGACACGACTGGAAGTTTGGAAGCTTTTGGATCCATAGGATCGGTGGTCATGATGATGTGGCAGAGATCAAATGGAAGGAAAAAATGAACGGCCCAACCCAGGGAGGTCAACGATAAAAAGGAGGATGTCCCAACATGACACAAAGAAAAAAGTTTCATGTTAAAGAGTGAGCTGTTGACACAACTGATTACATTTCCAAATTTTCCCCCACCATTTCTGGCAAGTACCCCAATTATTTTTTAATCGCAAGCTTGAAGGGGGTAGCATATGCTTCCACTATAAGTTCATCCTTCAGACGAATCCAACCTAGTAAGTTTAACGAGCCCTAGGAAGGAGAAGCTCATGTTCATCAAAGTGATGAATCCGATGTTGTTTAATATTTTAATGAGTCCAACAAAGGTGTAACTCAGTATATTTTTCATGTTTAGAGAGTTTGAAAAAAAACACGGAAAAGAAAACTCCACATGGTCCCTTTTCATACATTTGTGTCTCTCAAGCCCGAAAAGGTAGAAAACGATACTTGAGAGAACCGCTTGACCATTTCAGTCAAGGAGTACCTTTTTTGAAATAGTGCATCCCAACCAGAAAAAGTGGTAAACTTATACTGGGCGCACGACACTTCGCATCCATTAACGAGTTCGAAACGACAAGGGCTCGGCTATCTTTTTCATTTTTAAAGGGTTGCAAAAGAGCCTGAAAGAAAACCCCCCATTTTATTCTCTTTTATGAGTCAAAAGGAAAAAATACTTGGCAGCCTTTTCATATGAGTTTTACGAGTCGCGAAAAGAGCTAAAACGTGGCTCAGTATCGTCATCGAACATCCATCACCTGTCGCTGCACAAAAAGGTAAAGTGCATTATCCAATTCTTGAGGCAAAATAGGTCAAAACATTTACAAAACCTAATAATTCATGAAAAACTAAATAAAAGGGAGGAAAAGTAAATATTTTTTACCATTTATTATTTTACCTTGCTGTGAAAGACTTTACACCCACTTTTTCCCTAATTGTTCCGGAGCAGATTGTGGGAGATTCGGGAGGTCATTCGCTGAGCCACCAGTTACAGGTAAGAGCCAAAGCCCTAAGCTCCAGTTTCATACCATTTATTCCATTTTTCATCCATTTTTTTAAGCTTTGAGGGAGATTTTGTCAAAAAAAATTCGCCCTCGGTCGACGTGACTTTCGGGCATAGAATTGCGTCGGTTGAGGGTGATTAAAATGACATATCATGCCATTGGCGTAAAAAATTTTAAAATAGGTGCGCCGCCGCCGTGAATAGGAAAAAAATCAGTTTCCCATCAAAACCACCGTTGGAATCCGAAATTTATGAGACAAAAATGATTATTGACTCAAATCTATGGTTTTTGCAGGAAAGAATCATAAAAAATGGTAGACTGGAAAGAGCGTGAGCATGAAGATGTGGACACTTAGGCACTGAATGATCCAAATTCCCTGAATACTTTGAGGAATTGTGGGCTCCTCAAGTTCTTTCTCACACTAGGGATGTGGGCCCAACCTGAGATGCTTTGGTACCTGATTAATCTATGGGACATAAATCGGGAAATATTTATCATTGGTGACCAGGAGCTAGAGTTAGAAACTTCAGACATATATTTCATCACAAGACCATCGTGGAGAGGGGAACTAATCAACTTATATGGGTCATGACCAATTGGGGCAAGAATATCCATGTTGCTTGCCGAACATTTCCCTAAAGTCCTCAAATCTAAGAGCGACAAGATTGAGATTGCTACTGTGCGAGATCTGAAACTGAGAGTGTTACTGCTGACTATCAATAGAGTGGTGGAGTCCCAGGAAGTGCATGAGACTAACAAGTCGAAATTCCTATATTCCATCTCTTACAGATCCATTTGGGCACATCACTCCCATCATTCAGATCAGTACTATTAGGGCTCATCGAACCCTAATTCAATTGCTACATGCCCTATACAAGTCAACACTTTGAATACCTCCTTCCCCAAGCGTTTCTTGGCCTGAAGCCCACCAGAAACGTCTCCTTGAGGGACCAGCGCAGCCTTGGTCAAGGGTAAGTGCACTTCAGTGTAGATAGGCCCATGTCAGGGTGCTTTCCAAAGCACTTAGGCCCACTTTGACCTGCGCTGGGCGAGATTGAGCGAAATCATCATAGGGTTCTGGGAATATTCTTATCTTTTGGATCCATCTAGAAAATTCCCACACTTATCATCTCCTATGAGCTCGAAATTTGATAGGGAATGAGTTAAGTAACCTCCTAACCTCTCATCTCTTCCTCCATGGAAACTAACTCTAAGTTTGGAAGTCCATTCAATACCCTCATTTATGACCAAACCACCATCATTTTCCTATAAATTGAGCACTCGTCTAAGTGATCAGGGGCTAGACTTTGAGAATTTGTAAGGAGATATTGTTGGTGTGAGGTTTGAGATTGTAAGCAAGTATTGTTATGCTGCCAAAGTGTTGTGCTTTTGATGTGATGTTGGTTGGAACCCAAGCTGGAAGAGTGACAATGGATCGAACTTCATGGTTGTAATTCTTCCTTCTACTTATTAAAGTTGTTCACGCATTTTCCCATATTCTTGTCTTTATGTATGATGATTATACGTGTAAATTATTTTGATTCCATTGCTTATAGTAGATAGATATATTGCCTTGATTGGTTTTTTTCCTCTGTTTATGAATGTAGGTACTTGTCGAGTGGATTAAGTTCGAGAAGGAGCGATAGGAGCCAAACAAAGGAGACAAAGGGAAAGTGAAAGATAAAAAGTAGTTTCGTTGTCTTATTTATCTTCTATAGAAAAAGGTTAAGCACTTTAAATATGTTGTTCTAGGTGTAGCTACCCACCTAGGGAAATTTTGTTTATCCGTAGATGCAAAATTCCACATAAAAAATTGGTGACTACACTGGGGAACGATCATTGTTTAAGGTATTTTACCTTCATCCTAGTACACCCTAGTAGACTTTACTTTCTTCCATTGATCTTGTTTCAGCCTTTTTTGAAGTGTTTTTTGGTAAAAATTGTGCTTGCAAGCCCCTAGGATGGCCTCTCTAGCACCAGCACACGTCTGATCAAGAGACAGAGCGCTGTAGAGCACCCCTAGCTTGAGGAAAATGATCTGAAGCACAATGTCTCCCACTCAAGGCTGCGCTAATCCTTCTTAGGTCAAAAAAATCCCTCCTTTGACCTGATTTTTCCCAAATTTCCTTCTGTTTTTGCTTGCTGAAAGATCAATGATGCTTGTCTCTCTTAAATCAATTTGTGTTTCCTTTGCTAGCCATAATTTTTCCTTGATTGTTTAGTTTATTTCTTTATAACTATCAATTCATTGTCGAACTTAGTTTATAGTCGATTAATCTTTGTTCAAAAGAAAGTCGTAAAAGTCTTCATTTCTTTCAAAACAAAACTGTCGTAGAGTCTTTGTTCTTGAAAAAATATTGATCGATTGTATCTGCATTAGTTTCCTTTTGTTCATCACAACATTAAGGGAATTGAAAAGAAAAACTTGCATTGTGCATTGAAACAGTTTGTGTGTGCTCATAGGAATAGTTTAGGGAAATTTCATTAGATGTGTTCTTTGTTCTTTGATTACAAGAATCTGATTGCTCTATCCCTACTAGCATTATAGGAATTGAAAAATCATATTAGTTGCATTCTAGGAATTGAAAAAATACATCACGTGGTGAACCTTAAAAGGAAAATTCTTAATCAAGATCAACTTAAAATTAAAATCAATTAACCTAATGGAGCATTGTCACCTAATGCAAAACTTTTAGAAGTTCTAGGCTAGAGACGTGTTCCAGCATCGTAAAACATATTAGTTGTCACTAACTTGTATGTGATACATTCTAGGTGTGATACCTCATTCCACGTACGTGAGTATATCGTAGCTCATCATGTACCTTCAGGTATTTAGGGCGGTGTTACAGTATGTAAAGTATAAAGGAATGCTCTCACGGTGCATTTTCGCATTAGACAACGCTAATATGGATTGGGCCTCCACGTACTTTCAAGTATATATGGGAGGACAAAACTAGGTTGTTATCCATCCTTAGGCAACCGATTCAGCCGCCTTATACACTATGATACACCAAACACCACATTCGGGGAGATTGCTAGCCTGTACTTCTCGATTCGCTAGGAGGTATTCTGCAGTTCACAATTGCTTGGTAAACCTTTTTGACTAGCTTACCCCTTTTTGTTTATTTCTTTTTTGTAATAAAATCAATCAACAATTATGGAGGAAAATCAACCCTTACCCCGTCGTTCATGGAGAGCAGTGAATAAACCGCCTTTACTGCCCGAAGCTACACCCATCTAGTTGAAGCGGTCTCGTTTGACTGGATCCAGTACTTCACAAACATCTGGTTCCTCATCTGAATTACCAGAAACACCTATACCAGTAAGCACTGTGACCCCAATTACTCATACAGTTACTGGTACATCTGTTACTGAAGTGGAATCTCCACAATTACTTGAGGAAACTAGAACTGAATCTAGTGAAATAGTAACCCAATTTGTTCAACAACAAGTTGATTCTCAACTTGAAGTTGCTCAACAAGAAATTACTTTTGAACTTGAATATATTCAACCATAAGTTAATCACGAACCTATCACTATTCAATTAGAAGTTACTTCTAAACCGGAAGTTGTTCAAGAAGCCCAACCTGAACTTGTTCTTTTACCAGAACATTTGGATCTTGAGGTTGAACAATCAGAAGTGGTTACCTTACCAGAAGAAGATCGACTGGTACATCCTCAAACATTCGTAATTGTCGAGACTTCCTCTTTATTTTAGGAACAAATACCAGAAATCTGTTAACAACCTGACGGTGAAATTATTCCACATGGTTTGATTTCGATAGAAGAGGAACCTAAGGTAGAATCACCCAGAACTCCATTCCATTTTGGAACTAGACTGTATATGTATCCTTATACTCCTCATTTTACTACTCCTTTTGATCTTGATTACTTTTAGACACATGTTGATTCGTTAGGAAATTCATTTGGACGTTTGGCTATGGTAGAGTCAACATCCCATACCGTACCATCTATTATGGCTACAGCAAAATCCTCTATCGCAACCTCTTCGATGTTTACTACGAAATTTGAGTCACACTTGTATGGTGTTCCATCCATCCCATCACATTACCAATCTTTATAGGGAACCCACTCAGGTGTTGCTTCTAGCCCTTGGTCTTCACCAACGTCCTCTACTATAATTTTATCCGGTTCTTCATTAATGGATGCCAAACAATTGGACCCATCAAGCTCATATCAAGCCGGTTCATCTGGTTACCTTCCTATGTATCCACTTTACACTGGACTACCCCCATACGGAGAACAATATGCACATTCTCCTTATCCTCCATTTTCTGGGTGGCAACCATATGCCAGTATGCCATCGTCTTTAGGTCAGCTTGGAATGACTATCTGTCAGTGGTAGTCAACAATTCCCATTCAACCTAGGCTTGTGTATCCATCACACCCTATGCAGTTTGTCTCATCCATACCTACAACACTTGTTGTCACAGCTTTATCATAGTCATAAGCTCAGATTGTTGTATCTCAACCTGTGTAAGCTGGTCCTTTAACCTCAGACACCCAAGTTTCAGGTATACAAATTCAGCCTTCTGAGGCAATTTTACAACAGCCACTTGTGTCTGGAGTCCAACAACTTCAGGTTAGTTTACCTTTTACTAGAATGACTCAGACTTACACTGGTTTAGTGTATTCACGACCGAGTCAAGCTTACATTGGTGGGAAACAACCATTAAATCAACAACCGTTGTATCAACAACAAAAACAGTTGCTTCAACTGCCTTGGTAGCCCCAATATCAATAGCAGCAATTCCAGCAATACCAACCTCAACCTAGACTTGGTTAACAAGCCCATGTTGGGTTTGGCCAGCAACAAGTTTATCCAGGTCCTGGTCAACAAGCCTATGCTAGGTTTGGACAACATAAAATGTATCTCGGTGCTCAACAACAACCTTATGCCGAATTTTCTCAACAAACTTACTCTTATCAAGGTTACCAGAAGCAGATGTCTTATGCTGGTATTCAAAGGCCTATTGCCCAGGAAATCCCATCTTATCTTGGATATGCTCAACTTGACCTCAATAGACAGTTGCCTTTTGTTGCGACACTTGAATTACTAAATCTAAACCGGCTCACCAATGACCCAATTCTTTATGCTCCTTTGTGGTTGGTGATTCCTCATAAATTACCTTCTGATATTCCAAAATTCAATGGAAACCCTAGAGCAGACCTGTCCAACCATGTCATGACTTTTCATTTATGGTGTTCATCAAAATCCTTGAATGATGATTTAGTTAGACAACGTCTTTTCCAGAGAAAGCTTACTGGTCCGGCTGCGAAGTGGTACATTGAGTTACCACGAGCTTCTTTTGATAACTTCACTACCTTATCTACCACTTTTTTAACCGACTTCCAGTTACCCATACAATATGAGACTGGAACGGAACTATTAACCAACTTTAAGTCGTCGTTGTCGAATGGTAAAGACCTATGTTCATGATCAATTTTTGGCTGAGTAGTTTATAAAATCCTTGCTGCCATCTATCACAGAAGAGCAAGTAATTGCATGTACCCAATATTTGGACTTGATTTATACACATTCTAGCAAGCTCTACGACAATATCCTGAATGCACCTCGACCATCTTTCATTGTTCCTCCTCCACCATCGAGTAAGGACTCTCATGTTGGTGACGATGTGATTGGTTCTTCAAGCACACAAAAGGCAGGTATACCATCTGGTCAAACACTTGCCATTTCCAATCAAACTACAAATGCACCTGATAATACTCTTGCTTTCGAAATTAATGTTGTCATTTGACAAAGGAAAAAATGAAAAGCAACCAAGAAGCAAGAAGAAGGGGAAAAACAAGAAGAAACAAAATAATTCCCCCCAAGAGAAATCATATGATTCCTCTCCTTCGACTAGGAAACCTCGTCACCCATGTTTGATTTGTAACGATGAGAATTTTACGCGAGATTGTCCTCACCGCTCTAAAGTCTCAAACCTTCTAAAGACTTCTAATACATCCGCAGTATTCACTGATCCTTTTCCAAAACCAGAGACAAATATGGTTGTTGCAGACCATGCTTCCACTTCCCAAGTGCTTATGCTATCTACCTCTAAGCCTAAAATTGAAGTTTTGGTGTCAACACGAAGTGAATATTATGGAAATCAACCGTCGCCATCGAATAACCAAGGTAATCAACCTAACCCTTTGACTTCAACTTCATCTGATTCTATTCCACCACCTATTGCACCAGAGTTAACAATAAAACCACCTAAGGGAGTTGTACATAAATCGACATTTAATCCTCGAGCTCGAGCTGCACAGAATTATAACATAATAGAATATTTGGCTCAGTCACCTTCTGTTATGTCGACGCTAGAGGTGCTTCAAAATTGTCCCTCCCAAAATTAGGCTTTGTTGTCGGAAATTGGTGGAATCAATCCAACTAATTCCAATCTTTGTGGTTTTCAACCATGCGATTTATATGCCACAATTACCAACACAATTAGCATTCCTGATTCAAGTAAATGCCTTGAATAAACTTTTTCAGCGAACCATTATTGACGAGGGGGCATCTACTTGTATTATGTCTATGAATTGCTAGAAAACACTTGGCTCACCGCCTTTGTCATGTTCACCAACAACATTAAAAGCTTTTGATGGTCGTAAATATACACCTTGTGGAATATTGAGTAGTCTGCAAATCGAACTAGGAGGAAAAATAGTTACTGTTGAAGTTGAGCTTGTTGATGGACCCCTTGACTACAACATTTTGCTAGGAAGACTGTGGGTTTATGCTATGATTGTTGTGGTTTCAAAATAATTTCGTATGATTGCTTTCCCTCATAAGGGTGGAATCACAATTATCAACCAACTCGCCTTCTTCACCTCTAGTTCACAGGCTACTGGAAGCATTCCATTAGTACACGGGCCCCCTCTATCTCTTCAAAACATTGGTGTAGGTCTCTTCAAGGATCCTTCCCTAATGGGTACTTTTTCACTACCGTCACAATCAAACTTGGCGGAAGTGGCAAAAGTTTAGACTTGCAACATGATATCTTCCACTTCATCTGACTTAAGGGAAATTACCAATAGTTCTAAAGTTGATAGCAATATTGAAATCATGTCGCTAAGCCCTATTGAGCTTTCATAGCAATCAATCTTTTTGGCTTGTGCGCTGAACCCAAATCCGTCTTCACCAATTGTATGGGTAGATCGTTCATTAGAATATGGTACTTCCTTCGATCCTTTTTCATGTATATTTTCTATTGATGAAGGAATCATCCAATCAATGATGACAGAAGAAGAACCATGGGAAGATTATCATCATCATTCCCATCTTCCATATCACGCAGAAGATTTTTCCAAATGAACTCAATCACCCTTCAGTTGTTGATTTCCTTTCGAATTATGTTTTCATAGATACAATAGATTCCGAGCAAAACCAGTCAAATATCGAAGAAACAATTTTTATCAACATTTCGACCAAACCTAACATTGTAGAAAACATTCATGTTGGCAAACCTTGTTCTCCATTAGAACATGATATTTACCGTGCTCTCTTTCGTGAATTCCGAGATATATTTGCATGGTCATAGGAGATGCTAGGAATTGACTCTAGTATAATTGAACATGAAATCAAAATGTATCGTGATGAAAAACCAGTGCGACAACTCCTCCATCTTTTTCATCCAAAGAAGGTTGATGCTATTCAAATATAAGTTGAAAAACTTTTGCATGTTGGTTTCATTTACCCTATTCCTCTTACTGATTGGGTTTCCAATATCGTTCTTGTCATGAAGAAACAAGGGACAATATGAGTGTGCGTCGATTATAGGGATGTTAATCAGGCTTGTCCAAAAGACAATTATCCCACTCCCTTTATTGACCAGATTATTGATGAATGTGCCGGATGTAAAATATTCTCATTCATGGATGGTTTTTCTGGTTATAATCAGATCAATATCCGCCCAAAGGACCAATCTAAAACTGCTTTTATTTGTCCATGGGGCACATTCACTTACAGGAAACTCCCTTTTGGTTTGAAGAATGCAGGGGAAACATTTCAAAGGGAAATGAATTATGCCTTCCATGACATCAAACGTATTGTTCAACCATACCTTGACGATTTACTTGCTCACTTGCGAAAGTGGATTGATCACCTGGAGCATTTGAGAGCTATATTTTTACTCTATCGACACTACAAAACATGACTCAATCCATACAAATGTGTGTTTTGTGTTGGTTTTGGTCATTTGCTTGGATTCGTAGGGTCTAAGGTAGGAATTCGACTCGACCCCCTTAAGGTTCAGGCAATTCTTGACTTGCCTCCACCTTCAGATCTGCTTCAGTTACAGAGACTCCAAGGGAAGGCTAACTTTCTAAGGAGGTTCATTTCCAATTAAGTTGAAATGGTTAAAGGATTTACTCATTTATTGAAAAACGGGATACCCTTCCGTTGGGATTAGGTTGCGCAAGCTTCCTTTGATGCTCTTAAAGATGCCTTGATTAGAGCCTCATTAATGTATTCCCCGAATTATCAAAATGACTACTTCGTGTATCTCACCGCTGTAGATACAACCATCGGAATGGTTTTAGTCCTAGAGGAAGATGGGATTGAACATCCGATATATTATTTGAATTTCAATCTCAATGATACAAAAGTTAAGTACTCTTACGTCGAAAAGCTAGCTTTGGCTATTTTTCAAGTTGTACAGAGATTTCGCCACTATATCCTACTCCGAAAGACCACTGTCATTTCGGATTATAACCCTATGACATATATTTTGTCACATCAATTGTTGGGGGGGCAATACTCAAAATGGATCATCATTTTGTAGGAATCTAATTTGGAATTCATCAAATCCAAATCAAAGAAATCTCTTGTTTTCGCCAAGCTTCCTTGCGACCTTCCCTCGAATACCATTGATTCAACATCAAAACCATCAATTATCGATGAGTCTCTGTTCCTGATTTCTCCATCTGACATGTGGTATGGAGATATATTGATTTATCTCTAGACCCAAACTTTTCAACCTGATACCTCTCGCTCACAATAGCGATGTATCTGATACCAAGCCAAAGATTATTTGATCATTGGCGACACTCTTTACCATTGTGGTATCAATACAATTTTACGAAGGTGCCTCACTCGTGATGAAGCTGAGAAAGTTTTGAATGATTGCCATTCAGGTGCTTGTGGTGGACACTTATCTGGTTATGCTACCGCTCAGAGGATTCTCCGTGCTGGTTACTTTTGGCCTTCCATATTCAAATATTACATTATTGTCATCAGAAGTTGTCATGCATGCTAGATTTATGACCGTAAAGCTAGATTACTATTTGTACCATTACATCCTATCATCGTTGTTGGACCATTCGCCAAATGGGGCATTGACTTCATAACATGTAACCCCACCTCGGTCGGGCGGCATGGGTATATTATAGTCGCCATTGACTATTTCACAAAATCGGCCGAGGCGATGTCGACATTAAACAACAGTGGCGAGACAGCTGCACTTTTGTTTTTCAACCATGCGGTTGCCCAGTTTGGTGTACCACAGGCTATAGTTACAGATCATGGATCACATTTTCGCAATCACATGATGAGTGAGTTAACTGTCAAGTTAGGACTTTCGCATGATAGTTCTACTCCTTATTATCTGCAAGCGAATGAACAAGTTGAGGCCATCAACAAAGTCTTGAAGCGAATGCTTCAAAGAATGATATGGGTTCATAAACAAAACTAGCATTTAATCATGTACTCTGCCTTGTGGGCATATCGAACCTTGGTGAGGAATGCAACTGGATTCATGCCCTTTCAATTGGTGTATGGTCTGGAGGCAATCTTGTCGATACCATGTGAAATTTCATCAATCAAACTCGTGATTGATTTATTACCCAACATTTCTGATGAATAAGCGCATTTCTTAGAACTCATCCATCTAGATGAAACCCATCATGAAGCCGCATTGGCTAACAAAGTACATAAGAAATGAATTAAGGCACAATACGACAGAAATGTCAAGCCTCACATTTTCTCAGAAGGAGACGTAGTCTTGCTTTATTATCAAGAAGTTGATAAACTTGGAGCAAGGAAATTTGAACCACTATGGATGGGTCCTTATATTGTCAAGCGTGTTTTGGCAAAAGGTGCATATAAGTTGGTGGATTATGATGGAATTCCATTGTCGCAACCCCGAAACAGGTTGTACCTCAAACATTACTATGCTTAATTGAGTGTGGCAAAATCATTGTATATATGATTTAATTGCATGTGTGTGTGTCAATGTGTCTTTTAGAGTTTTAATTTGGTTAAGTAATCCACTTTGCATTTGTTGTATATGTCGGAATGTTTGGAACCATTTGTTGGTTACATCGATGGTGCTAGTCGCAATACTCAAAACCTATCTTCTGCAGCATGGGCCATTTTCACTCCAAGTGACAAGTTAGTGAGTTTTCAAGGGATTTGTATTACTCGTTTGACGAACAATATAGCTGAGTATAGCACGTTGATTGAACTTCTCTATGATACCATTTCACTTGGCATTCGCTGAATCATCACCAGGCTGGGCTCACAACTCGTCGTACTGCAACTAACAAACATTTATACCATCTGAAACCCAACAATTCTTCGGATGTTCCTTAGAGTTCGTATTTGGGAAAGACATTTTGAGTACATTCAATATCAACATATTTCCTGAAACTTTAACATATTAACTGATTCATAAGCGAACTATGTGTTAAACAGACATTTACGACACATGTAAAAGTAAATTTTCAATTCACATCATTAGTTGAATAGGATTGCATATAACCATATATAAAAACTCTGGAAGTTAAATAGATATATGTTCTAAAATCTTTTACAAAATTTGTGTCCAAGACATGTTTGGTCATCTAACCTAAAAACTCAAAATGCACGCAAAAATCATCCTAAGTAAACCTAGTGATGCTCATGATAACAGGTCACAACCTGAGTTATCATGCGCAAGAGCCGCATCCAATGGACAGGAACACTAATAGTATGGCGATGCAGCCTCATAGGTAACTCCTCGATCCAGACATAAGGAATACTGAGGGTTAATCCCTCTATATGATCTTGCAACTCTACCAATGTCTCGGCCAAATCCAAATCCTGGAGAACTGCTCTTGTGGTGAAGTAAAATTATAAGTGCGGACACAAACAAATTCCTCTAGCCCGATGATGGGTCTAGCCACAACAGATACATTATATGGAAGATTTCCTTAGGTTAGAACCAATTAATAGGGCCTACCTCTTAGTCTACTTATCCTATTTGATGATGTCCTTGCTTGCTCGCTCCAGCTATCTCTCGCTTCCTTCTTCAAGCACCTGAAACAAGTAAACAACAGCAAACAACAAGGTCCAGGGTCTTGCGCTCCAACACGATTCGATTAAAGTACAGATTCTAACATGTTGTTTGGTCAATTTAGTGTGATCTAAATTGCTAATTAAAATGTCAATCCGGGGTTCGTAAACTGACCAAGTGAAATGTACTATATGTACTAGATAACCATTTCCTTAGTCTTTTGTCGTTTTTGAGTTTTTTAGTTTGTTTTTGGATTTATCTTTCCCTAATGTGTGATGGTGAGGATGAAAGTGAAGTATGGAGTATAGATGGTGATGGTTTCTACAGTGATTTTCTCAAACTTGAAAGTGCTCAAAAAGAAAGCTTTAAAACAACTAAACTGAAATCAATTCTTAAGAGGAAGTAAATGCATCAAATAGTGAACTAATGACAATGGCCCAATATCCTTGCTGCTGAATGAAAAGAAAATAAAAACTAAAAGCAACTCAAACTAAAATCAAAGCAACTAATTCACACTACTTAAACTCTTCAGATCCTTTACCCTTCAGCTCAACCTACCTTGTGGGAGGCAATCATGAACAAGTCAAGCAATATGGTATCTAAATGGCAAGAAATTAAAGTACATAAAAGAAACTAGTCACACTACTTGAACTAAATCACACTACAGTTAGTAATATTATGATTTCTTGCTAATAGAGTCACTTGACTATAAAAAGAAACCATAAACTGGTGAGCAGTATGATATCTAAATAATAGAAAAATAAATAAGCAAATCACAACTTGGAAAAGGCAGTGCTGAAATTAAACTTCAGAAAATGAAAGTTAGCAGGAAGGACAAGATGATATCATATGCCAATAGTTATCAAAAAGATGAAAATTTGCCCAGGATGCCTAAGAAAACCTGCAGAAAAGCACTGATCAGTTGACAGCTATAAGAAAACAGAGGTGAAAATATAAACAACAGTGAGTAAAGAAACATCAAACAGTGTGTTATGTACAAGATAATGATTATAAGAACAAAAACATAATAAAACCAAATGGAAACTTTACAAGGCTTTAGCGCGCAGGGGCCCTCTGCCACTTCAGCCAGTCAACAAGTAGTCACACGAATAAACTCAGAAAATTCTTCTCATATATTTAAAACAACAAAATATATAAACAATGGGGTGATAACACATTAGTTCAGAATTCACATATCCCAAAAATTTCCTTTACAGCGTTCATCGGCAGGTTATTTATAATGCCAAAATGCTGAAACTAACTAACAAACTCCTACGCTATTGACTGTGTTTCCAAAGACACGTAGATCCCTTCAGCCGAGATCTAGCGTAACTGTCATCATGTCTATTAAATCTTCGGAGTGGTAGCTGTTGGATTCAGGTTACGTGAACGATCTCCAGGTGTGTTGGTGTCTTCGTGAGCTAAGGACTGTGCCACGTAACGTTCACGTGCTCAAAACAGAGACATGCCACCGCTGAACTCCTTGGTTGGCTTTGTCTTTGACCTTCGTTGACCGTGACCTTCCATGGATGATTTGGTTGATTTGAAGGGACATGTTCCATGTATCCGTCACCTGGAGCTTGCCCATGTAGCTTGTTTCTTCATAGGACACCTGTAGCACAGCTTTTAACAAAATAGCTGCAGAATCCTGTGCTGGTTGCGGAAACCTGTGCTGGCTGTGGAAACTGACAAGTTTCCACAGCTGCATGAACAAAAAAACTAAACCAAACAACAGTCATAAGCATAGTCAGAAAACCATATAAAAAGTTCTTTTTAGACTATAATTCAATGATTTAACAACTGGGTGGATGAAGTAAGTGGAAAAAGAAGGCTGAGAGGGTGTATAGGAAGGTGCAGGTTTGAGGCTCAACATACGCCCACTATGAAGGTGTTGCATGTCCTCATGCAACCAAAATTGAGTTATTTCCCTCTAATCCATGTGTTCTGAGGCTTCTGCAAGGACATCTAGCCCTCTTTTCTTCTTCTTTGATGCTATCATCATCATCCTTAGCTTTCTGACTAGACATTTGAACTTGAGGTTAATCAATGCTCGGCTTAACTTTTTGCACTTCTTCTTCAGTCTTCTGTTTTTCTTTTTCCACAGTCCTAAAAGAAGCATAGTGTTATCATGGACAATCTTGTCTACCTTACTCTACTCTTTAAGTGCTTCATTTTCCTGCATGATATGTCTATTTAGGAATTCTAACTCAAATACTTCCTGTTTCAAAGACTGAACTTGTGCATCAAGTGGCAGAGAGGTACTTGGTCCTGCAGCTAATTTTTCTAAGGATTCCAGGTAGTTATATACCTCTTGCTGACTAGGATCTACCTCAGGTGTCTTTCTCAGCCTAAACTCAAAATCTGGTGGAGGAGAATTGCTCTCTCTTTCCGGCCGAAAGGGGCTTTCCTCACGTGGAGGACTTGACTCAATGCTTGGCTGGGCTGGAGATTTTTCAAGTGTCTCTTCACTTAAATCAATAAAGTGAGACTGTTTTTCTTTTCTTTTATTCCCCTTCCCTTTTAGCCTAGTGCTCCTTCTTAAGGATGAACTAATACTCTTCTTTTGTGCACTCTGTTTTCCTTTTTGCTTTTTCTTGGCTATGGCAGCAGCTTGAAGATCTATTAATCTTTCTGACAGAGGCTGATAATATTCTTCTATGGATTGCTAAGGGGATGGATAGATCTCTTGAATGGCTCTTTTTCCTTTTTCTTTCTTCTGTTTCTTACTTTTAACTTGGTCTTCTTCTTCTGTTTGGACAGTTTCTTGAATTTCTATTGTAGGGGAATCTTGGACTGCAATATTTTTCTCTTTCCTCCTACTTTTCCTTGGAATTTTTGGTAGACTACTTCCAGAGGCCTCAGACGGCTCTTGGAAGTAGTTTCTTGTTAAGAATTTCTCCCATGTATCCTTAGTTTTCTTCAACTGATCCTCAATGAGAATTTTTATGAGCCCATAATGGTAAATATGAGGTTCAATATTGCCTACATGTTTTTGAACTGTAGAACTCATCTTTTTCAAACTTGATAGCAGAAAATGAGGCAAATTAAGAGTGTGACCATCTATGAAATTCATCATCAGTCTGACATGATACATATACATAGAGCCAAAACGACCTTCACACGTGATAAATTTTTGGATGACTAACAGTAGACTAGACCATTCCTCTTTTAATACATGAACAGGGATGCCTCTTGTAAATACAGTGGTATCCATACCTTGGTTTTGTAGCATGGTTCTCCATATTTGATCATCCACACTTCTATTTTTAAACCACCTTTCACCTTCTTGAGGTAGGCCCGTGGCAACTGCTACTGTGGCCTCGGTCACTGTGAATTTCAAGTCTCCAACCTCCACTGTTTGTCCATTAAAGGACCTCGCAAAAATTTTGGTCACCTCCTTGTTATAACCTTTAAACTTCTGGATAAATCGTAGCCATCTAACTTTCTTCAGAAATTCCTTAACTTGAGGATAACCCTCCAAGTATTTCGGTCCTTCCGGCTCAACTCTCAGTAATTTTCCCACCCTCTGTTTTAAATCCCACTGAGAGTTCTTCTGTGTGTGAGGGTTAAGGGAAAAAATAGCTTTGTTACAGGGTTTAGGATGATTGTAGTGACTATAGTCAGGGTTTAGGATGATTGTAGTGACTGTAATCGGGGTTTAGAGCAAACTGTAGTGACTGCAGTCAGAAATAGAGAACAGTGAATGGAAATACTTGAATTACAGGAGGAACAGTGGGTGAGCAGTGGTAAACGAGTTCATAAAATGAGCATGAGTATATGCGGGGATTATGATATGAGTGGAGTTAACGGTTGGATTCTCCCGAGTCAGGTGACTGTATGTGAGATTTACAAGTCTCAAGCAGACGGCTGCGGAAATTACGGCTGGGAAGAGCCATAACACAATAGGTCATGTCTCAAGAGTACGGGTAATAAATAGAAGTGCAGTCATACTTGAGTTCAAACTCGGAGTAATCATAAGACCGTTAGGGAAATGAATGCAAGGTGTGTGGAGTGATATCGCGGAATAAGAATGATAGTGGGCTAACATATCAAATCATTGCACATAGGAGAACTTGTTATGGTTTAATAACTATACGTAATTATGACTTGAATCGTTATTTGATAAAGATTTTTTATCATACCTTTGGAAACTTTGTCAATTCTTGCTCAAGGTTTCTAACCAGTTGCTCTTCTTTGATATCTTGGAGATGCCCCATGTCTTTAGCTCAGTTACACATGCATTTCATGATTATGGCACTAACATTTGATTGTATTTTTTAAAACAGAGTGATGCTGGTTGCGGAAATCGTTTCTGGCTGCAGAAATTGCTTCTGGCTGCGAAAACGGTTCCCAGCTGCGGAAACTGAGACAGCACCCCCTGGACTGCACAAAGATAGCTAGAGGAAAACCAACTGAATGAAAATAGTCCTGAAGGGGGACTTTTATTGATGGAATGAAATGGAATGAGAATGAAGTGAAAATGGAGTGGAATCAAGTGAAATGGAGATGAGAACGAGATGGAGGTGAAATGAAATGGGTAAGTGAGATGAAGTGAAGATGGAAAGAAAAGGAGAGGAGATTTTTTTTTTTTTTGGAAAATATAGAGTGTCAGGTGCCCCTGATTTTCACTCCATATTTTCTGTATAAGACTGCCAATCCATGATTGGTTTTCAGGCTTATACACTTTTTTTTTTTTCCTCTTTTTCTTTTAGAAACCACAAGAAACCAAGATTAGGCTGATGGGGGAGAAGGATTCTTCTCCACCAGCCTTATTGCAGAATTCTCTTGGAAAATTTTGACAAACTCTTCTCTAGAAAGTGGCTTATGATAAACTTTCAATCGGCGTCCATTCACAATAAGAGGAGTCTGAAATTCATCAATGGTCTTGATTCTTACTACTCCATTGTCAAAGACTTTATCAATCTCATATGGCCCAAGCCAATGAGTCTGAAACTTTCCTTTGAAGTCTTTAAACTTGGAATCAAACAGTAAAGCCCAATCTCCCTCTTGAAACTTTATTTCTTTAATATATCTGTCATGCCACTTAGCTCTTTGATGTTGAACTAGATCAGTCCTTAGAATTGCATCTTGTCTGATCTCATCTAGCTCATTCAGCTGCTCCATTCTGTGCTTTTGGGCTTCTGATAAATTCATCCCCAACTGGACTGCCATCTTGAAGGTCTTGACTTGAAACTCAATGGGGAGCAGGACTTCTTTCCCATAAACAAGTTCATAGGGAGAATGTCCTGTTATGTTCCTCCATGTAGTTCTGTAGGCCCATAAGGCTTCAGGAAGCCTTTCTGCCCAATATCTTCTGTGGAGATGAACATTTTTGGTGATGATGCTCTCAAGAACTTTGTTTGTAGATTCCACTTGGCCATTTGCTTGAGGATGGTAAGGAGTAGATTTTCTGTGCTTGATTTTGTATTCTTCCATCAGCTTCTCCATCAAGTTATATGTGAATTGACTTCCCTGATCTGTCACAATTTCTCTTGGGACACCAAAACGAGTAAAAATATCCTCAAAAATAAATTGAACAACTGAATTTTCAGTGGCAGAAGGCAATGTCGTGGCTTCTACCCATTCAGTGACATAATCAGTGAAAACCAATATATATTTCTTTTGTCTAGATGGTGGATTAATTGGTCCAATGAAATCTAAAGCCCATTTTTCAAAGGGTTCGATGAGTACATGTGGCTGTAATGGCATTTCATTTGGAAGAGTCGGTCTCCCAACTTTCTGGCAGCTGTCACACCTTCTGACATATTGTTTTGCATCTTTGAAGAGAGAAGGCCAATAATATCCTAAAGAAAGGATTTTATAGGCCCTCCTCCTGTCAGCAAAGTGTCCACCGCATGGTTCATCATGACATGCCTTGAGGATGTCAGGTATTTCATCTTCCCGAACACATCTTCTGATCATGCAATCTAGCCCTGTTTTAAACAATTCATTAGAAATCCATGAATAATTTGAACTCTCCTGAATAATTTTCCTTTTCTCATTAGGAAATAAGTGTGGAGGTAGCTTCCTTGTAACCAAATAGTTAGCAATATCTGCATACCAAGGAGTCTTAGTAGTTACTGCAAACAAATATTCATCTGGAAACTTATCCTCTACAGGAGAATCTTCGTTAGTATTTTGGATTCTAGACAAGAAATCAGCTACTGTATTTTGTTTCCCTGGTCTATCCAACACAGTAATATGGAATTCTTGTAAAAGTAAAAGCCATCTTGTAACTCTGCCATTAGTAATAGGTTTTTTCATGAGATATCTAATTGCAGAATGATCAGTATGGACAAAAGTTTCATAGCCTGTTATATAATGTCTAAACTTGTTTATTGCATGAACAACAACTAAGAACTCTTTCTCAATCACAGTATAATTTAACTCAGTGGGAGTCAAATTTTTACTGGTGTATTAAATGGCATAAGGAACTAAATCCTTTTGACCCAACACAGCTCCTAGAGCTATATCTGAAGCATCTGTAGAAATATGGAAAGGAAGTTTCCAATTTGGCCTTCTCAAAATGGGTGCTTCAGATATTCTTGTTTTCAAAGTTTCAAATGCAGATTGACAATTAGGATTCCATTTGAATTCACAGTCTTTTGTAAGTAATTTGAAGAGTGGAGATGCTATTTTGGTGAAGTTTTCAATAAATCTTCTATAATACCCAGTAA
>APFE031022898.1:0-35233 GCA_000404065.3 Pinus taeda | reverse complement strand
CGGATGTGGACCAAGGACAACAAGTTTCTCTTGAGCTGTGAGAGATATAGAACATGATGCAGAAGAAAGTATGGAAGACAAGGCAGTTTAAGCCTGATTGTGCCAAGCCCTGATGGCTTGATTTTTGATTGGTTTGCAAAGTATACTGCTCCATCAACATTGTTAGTAAATTATTCAAAAAAATCTTTTCTATGAGTCATGTGGCAAGTTGCTCCTGAGTCAAGAAACCAATCATTTTTCTAAGAAGCAGGTGAAGCATTAAATCAATCTTCATTTACTCCAATATTACATTATGCCACAACATAGTGAGCGAATTCAGGTGCTTTACCTTTGTCTGTATCATTAGTTTTACCCTTCTATTGGTTTCTTTTCTGCTCAATTTTGTCCCATGGTAACTTGCATGTAGAGGCATGATGCGATCCATTTCTTTGCAATGTATGCAGTGCAAATCTGCCTTTTTTCCTTAAGAGTGTTTGCCCCCCCGCCTCTAAAATATCTTCCTCTTCCTCTTCGACCACCTCTTCCTCTGGAAGAATCTTTAGCAGGATTCTTTTCTTTATGAGCAAGGCACACATGCTCTTCAGAAGATTTAGGGGCTGTCTTCTTTCCAAAAGCTTTCTCTCTTCCAACACATTTTTTCACAAGAGAGTCAAAGGTGATATCTTTGAGATTACCATTTGCTTGCAATGACTCAAGATAATTGGAGTAAGTAGGATAAAGTGCCTTGAGAAAAGCAATAAGAGGAATATCCAGCTCAACCTTAGTGGACTTGATATCATGGATTATAGACTTTAATTCAGATGCAAGAGCAAGAGGATCATTATTTTGTAGTTCAAGAGTGAAGAGTTTAATCATAAGTTGAACAACTTCAAGTGCAGAATGTGAGTCATAGAGTTCTTTCAGCTTTTGTAAGGCTTCAAAGGCAGTTGAATATGACGAAATATAGCGACTCACCTCTTCATTTACAGACGCTGCAATTAATGCATAAGCTTTGCTATTCTTGTTTTCCCAAATGACGAGCTCTTTGTCTAAGGTAGGCTGTACTGGGTCATTGTCTCCTTCTCTGACACACACTCCTTTCCACAACTCATTGAAAATGAGGGTGTGCTTTATCATCCGGGACCATTCAGGATAGTTCTCCTTTCTAGTGAGAACTATTCCCACCATGGATATGATTGAATGCATTCTGTAAAAAAAATACTTCTGCTGATAGAATAATACTTCTGATGGCAAAAAAAATGTGCTTTTGTGGAGAAAAAAAACTTCTGTTGCTAAAAAAATGGTTCTGATATGAAAGTGTATTCAAAACCATCCAAAATCTGAGCAGGAATAGAATTTTGCTACGCCATTCATATACCATTGACCATTGAAAGGAATGCTACCACTGTCATAAAAATCTTCACCGCATATAACATTTTAATCCATTATATGCCATGTCCATCATATAAAAGGCAATGTGGAAAAAAAAACTAACACGCATATGAAGTGGTATACAGTCATAGTTTAAGTCTTAACACCAAAAAAGGAACACCCAACGAATATGGGGTTTATCCACAGGAAAAATACCGCAGCCAAACAATAACCATCAACTCGAAATGACATGAAAGAATCCTCTCGAGCCCTCTGACTTGTATAGAGTCATAAATCCTTCGCGGTTGGATTCATTCATTATCGTTTCTATTATATGCTCGACCTCAGAATTGGATGGAAATGAGCTTGTTGGAACTCATGCACAAGAGCTTCACGGTGCACCGCGATTCTTTTGCTGATGACGGTAAAGAGAGCGAGGTGTATTATTCATGCTCGCCAGTTGGTATGTAAAAACCTTGCAATGTTTAAATACACAGACAAAAGAGAGGTCGAGGAGTATTATTGACCGGAGGGGGGCAATTCACTGCCTAGTACAGGTCGAGGGAAGAACAATGAGTCACAGAATCAATTTTTTTTTTTTTATTTATTTTTTTTTTTAATTATTTTATTTTATTTTATTTTTTATTTTTTTGTCGAGGCAAGGCTCATAAGACAGCGGCGAAGAAGAACAATGAGTCACGGAATCAGAAATTTAGGCTTGCTCCGATACCCGATTCACAAGCCACGATATTGCTGCCAGAATTCGAAGTCAAATCTCCTGGGAATACTGCAAAATGCCCATGTTTGCCTTCATCCCCAGAGAAGCCGCAGCCAACAGGAGTCGAGGGAATATGGCAGACAAAATTCAAATGTAACTGATAGGAAACGTCCATAAAATATGAAACGTTTATGGAGTCTAAGCGTATTCAGATGAACAAGGAACAAGACTTATAAATAGAATATGTCAGGACAGTGCAAACGTTCCCATGTCAGGTGAATGTTAGACAGAGAGCGCAGGTATGGCAGACAGAATGCAGGTAATCAGTCACAGAATTATATGGAGAGCAGAGGAGCAGACCAGGAGTTACAAAGACATAAAGGCTAAACAAGGAGCTGGCTCTGATACCATGTCAGGCCAAGCAGAGACTCCACAAAACAAAAACTGATTCATATCTTCATTCAATCAGGTAGGTCTGTTATATACATGAGGGAGAGACTATTCAGTTCATCTCCCGATGACTGTTTACATTTCTCATTTATTTATTTACAGATATTTACCCAATCACAAGGATTAGGTGTCAACAAGATTTTCCATTTTCTCATTTCATTTTTCGGCCACTTTCCAAAGTGGAGTGTAGGTGTCAGTATTCACCATGCGAGCAGTGATTCCATGAGATTTGACGCAATGTGATTGATAGGACGACCAACTTCAACAGTTTGACATCTTTTTCTTCGGATGGCCCCAGGATGTGAGGTATATGCAGTGCGTTAATGTACTTCTTTTTGCTATGCATTGTGCTGCACATATCCCTGTTTGATGTTTGATGTGAGATCCCATTTCTTACTTGTTTCATGATTCTTGTTTGATGTGATGCATAATCATTTGTGTGATGTACTTGTTGTCATGATTCGTCATGTTTTTTCTGAGATACCTTTGTCGTTATGTTGATGGGATACTCATGTGTTGTCATGTATGTTTGCATTGAGATCGCTTTTATGCCATGTAGGCGGGATGCTCATTATCATCATGCATGAGTTTAGATCATATTGATAGGACTCCTTTTTGAATGAGAGTTCCTACAACGGAACATCTCTTTGAGCCACTCATGCATGAGGGCATTTTCCTTGTATGATAGAGACATCACCTCTTATGTACATCATCATTATTGACAACACTTAATGTAGTGGTCTACACCATCTTGAAACCAGGGTCCAGAGACAGTCCCTCCTGGATGAATTTTGCTATCAACGTCTATTATGTTTATGTTGCTGATGATTGTCCTGTTCCTTATTCTGCACATGTATTCATTTATGTTCTTTTAAAAATGAAATTTAACACATCACTAAAGTAAAAGGTTTTGGAAGGGTCCTTTGTCACACCCGGACCCGGATCACCTTCTCCTGCCGATACATCCTACCCATGTAGTTTGGGACCCATGGGAAGTACCTCTCATTTGGCCAATGAGTAGGGAAATGAGGATAGAGACCATATTACTATCGATGGATGCATCGTGTACTACCATACTCCCTATGCTAGGATGTTTGACATTGATCTAGGATCAATGGAGACTGACTTCGCGTTAGTGGAGAGTGGTATGGTACACTCGATCAATGGAGACTGACTTCGGGTCAGTGGAGAGTGGTATGATACATTCTCGATTATTGGAGATTGACTTCGGGTTCGTGGAGAGTGGTATGACACACTCTTGATCATTTCTTCTTCATTATTTCTTCATGGTTCAGTAGAGCAGAGTATAACATGGATGTCAGAGATGGTACAGATTGACAGATGATTTGGCAGGTGGAGTTATCCCTAGTTGAGAGGGAGTGTTAAAAGTGACAACTAGGGCCAAACTCCACCTTGGGCAACTCATATGATGGATCTAATATTTTTATTGGATTCCTATTTCCAAGAGGTGTAGGATTGATCTAAAGATCATTTCATTATGACATGTACAAATGGAATTACGAATTTATTTCTATTATGGACAAATTGTCAAGGCCGGGCAACAAAATTATGTAGGCTAAGAAGCCCAAAAGTCATGTCTTTTCATCATCAACATTGCATATAAATAGAAGGAAAATCTACCTTATTTGGACACTCATCATCACTCACATATCTCTCTCTCTCCTCATCTGATTGGGTCATATAGATTTCTGGGGAGCTTCTCTCCACACGTGCAAAGGGTTGACTGTACTTTTATGTTTTCTGCATTGACTAAGTTGCAGCGTTTGACCAGCATTGACCAGGCATTAGCTAGCCCTGTTTGACTGCATTTTTCTTGGGAGAAATTCTGTTTGGGCAGGCTGCATTTCTTGGCTCATATTTCGAGGTTTTTTGGGATGTTTGACCAACGTTGACCGTAGGTTTGACTTTGCGTTGATAGAGTTTGGATGACATTTTTTGGACTTTTTATGGGCTAATTTAGACTGTTATTGGAGGCCGAATTGACTGGGCTTGAACGATCTGATTTGGAGGAGTAATTCTGCTAAGATGACCAACATTGACTTTTTGGTTTGGGCATCATGTTGACTGGACAAATTTGACTGTGTTTGAGCAAGTGAATTTTGTATATTTTACTCTCTCTCTGCTGAACTTTTGAAGAATAATAAGAAGACTTGATCAAAGGGTTTCCCCACATTGGGGGTTTTCCCTGGCATCTGCCAAATATTGTGTCCTCTTGTCTTGGCTTGTCTTCTTTTTATTTATGTTCTATATGCATTCACTGTCACGTTAATGTGATTGCTAATCTGGAAATTGATATTGGGCTAATAAGAAAAATTGAAGTCAATTTCTCTTCAACATAAAACATACCATTGTTATCGAAAAATTGAAGTAAATTTCTTTTCAACATAGAACATACCGTTGTTATCGAAAGATTGAAGTAAATTGCTCTTCAACATAGAACATACCATTATTATCGAAAAATTGACATCATTGTTGTAAGAGGACAAACATATCTCTATTACAATTCCCCTATGATGGAAACAATGAACCGTAAAACAAAATGTACAATTTTCCAACAAAGAAATAGATGCAAGCATGAAATAACAACCTTACACAAATATAGCACCCTTCAGAAAAATATATAGATGTTAGCTCTAGATTTATCCAAAGCACCTTAATAGCCATAGTATGTTAGTGTTTTCTCTTCTTTAAATCACCCCTCGTGCAAATGAGCAACAACTTTTATAGATGAAACCCTTAAATGCCTTCATAATAAAGTATTCAAAAATCTTGAAGTATCTCCTCGAGCAAAGTATTTTTTCACAAAGGCAGATCTTATTAGTTTGAATGAGTCACACATGCCACATGTTGTTAATCCATGTTGATGACTACTCATTTTAAAAAAGGTAGATATTATTGGTTTGAATGAGTCACACATGCCACATGTTCTTAATCCATGCTGATGACTAATCTCTTCATTATGCATATTTTTTGGACTTGAACTATGTAAAATGGTCCATACCTGCCTACATATATGGGTAACGCTAAGATATTTTTTTCTTCTTATGATGCAATTTGCCAACCAACAGTCTTATCATAATCCATAGATAGCTAGCATTAGATTCCTCTCATCCATTCTTTGGTCAGTGCATTATTTCATTTAGCTTACTCATTTGACAAAGGTAGGTAATCTATTATGAAGGTCATTAACCATTTTAATTGAATTGTTTTCATTTAATGATTAAGAGCATTCTAGCATAGAATACATGGTGACTTGGACAATAGATTTCTATTGGTTATACACTTGTTCCCTTCCTTCACCTTGGTGGTTAACACTTACCTGTAGTCCAATGTGACTTTCCTTGAGGCTTTTTTTTCATTGTTTAGGAGGGGCACAAATATGAGACTTTAATGATGGTAACCTTCCATGATATCCATACCTAACATTTGTCATCATTCCCTTGCTCCATTGTCCTCCCTTTAATTGGTTGTTATTAGTCACTTTTATTAATTCATTGTTGACCTTGTTTTGTGAGGTCTTGTATATGCTCGAGGCTGATGCAAACGTAAGAATAAAAAAAAAATATGAGAAAATGTTAAAATGCAAAAGAATGGAAAATGATGCATTATGTGAATTTTGAGGTAAAATATGGGCTTTTAAATGAAACATATTTTAACAAATTCAACTTGAAAAGAACCAATAGGATTCAAGAATAAAATGTTAGCGTTAGGGGTCAATATTTTTGAAAGGAAAAGAAGATATAATTTTATATATATATAATATATAAAAATATATAATAATATATATATATATATAAAATACAAATATAAAATATAATATATCAATAACATATACATAAATATATTTTTTGTTTGATAAATTTTAAATTGCATTTTGGTTATTTTCAAAGCTCAAGGGTGGAAACTGGTGGGATGCGAAGTTTCATTTTGCATTCAACGAAACACTTGAAAATTTGAGTAAACCTAGAAGGAGATAAGTCGGAAATATACAATTAAATATATATATTGATTTGCCTTTATTTTCATAAAATTCTTCATAATGTTTATTTAATTATTTTATTATATTTAATTATTCCCTTGGGAGCCCATTTTAGACCTCAACATTTCTCTAAAGTAAACCAATAAAAAAACCAAAATATAGTTTTGAACTCTATCCACTCTTATATAACCACTCACCCTTGAGAGTATCCATGCACATCATGTCTATCAAAGTAAAATGAACTCTTTATGAACATTGCAGCCTTAATGAAGTGTAAACTACCCATCACAAGAAGGGGTTGATTTCATGACAATCAATGAAAAAAAAAGAAAGGGAAGTATGCGGGTTTGGAAAAATAAAAGCGAGGAAGGTAACTCAAACAATTCTAAGCACTCCCTCTACAAAGGTGCTTATGGACAATGATTTGATATAACCTAGCATAAATCTATGTCTCCATTCATGAAATACACCCGAATCCATAACACCATCACATACACCTATCCTGTAAAAGAGTCAACCTAGGAATTTTTCCTCTCCTTAGGGTTGGAAGCACCTAATAGGGCTACGTAATAACCTTACCATACCTAAGCATAGTAACTTGTGTACAAATCATAAGCTAGGAAGACATTTGATGATGATGTTTGTGTGGAGTAATTTGATGTTTTTAACATCAAATATGGTCCACTTTGATACTATTACGATTCTTGCACCCATGATGTTGATTACTCACCTCTTCCATTGACTTAATAGTTTTGTATCTTATTGGCAATTTTTTTTTATTGTGTTTTGAGAGTCAAGGCTATTTTGAGGCCTTAAACGATATTTCTTGGACATTTGGGGGACCATGAGTTTCGATGGCATGCTCTAGCCCCAACGAAAATTTGTAATCATGGGATAATTCTTTCCAACGGGATACTATGCACTCCAAACAGATGTATGCAAAAGTTGTTCGCTTGAGAAATTGAAGTACCAACCACCTTAGGGCTTACAAACCTTTTGACGCTACATCTTCTAAGGTTAGGGTTTTGTACCCCTAGGGGTCCTTCATTATGTTAAAAGACCATTCCTTCAGATTCTTGTAATAGCATTTGCAAATGCGAGTCACCATCATCTTTCTCCCTTCAAAGATAACTCTAGCCAGTTTGTGTTATATATTATTACATTATTTTATGTATTAATAGATGTTAGGTATTTACTATATTACTATGCTCTCTGCTATATTTCTTTGTGTGTTCCATGTCCTTTGTTGTCTTATATTTCTTTCATTGTACAACCTAGATTAGTGGCATCAAAGTAATTTGTTTCTTGTTGTTTCTTAGTGCATGTCCTCGATGAGGTTAGGGTATAGAGATTTGGGTCTTGAGCTAGTTTCACTTTGGAACGATCGTCCCTGCTAACCTAAGCAACCTCCCATGGTGGAAAAAAAGAGAGACGATGGTGTAGGAGATCCTACCAATTTTTCGTTGAAGGAAGCATTTGTGCAACAAAGGAATGTGATGATGAACAATTTTTCCTAGATCCTTCGATGACTGCCAATGGCTGAGGCACCTCCAACAAGCGACACTTTTGGATGTGTGACACCCTTCAAGGTATGCGTTAACTTTAATATCCTCTTATTCCAAGGTCAAATAGAATGCTTTGGAGAAATGCTTAAATATGTCAGAGGGATATTACTGTGTGCAAATTTTTTTCAACAATGAAAATATCACCTTTACACTCCTGAAAGTGCTACCCAATGTCAAATATTGGTGGGAAGGTTACTAGGAGAGACATAATGAAGAAAAGTCCATTATATTCAATACAAGACCCACTTAGGCTTCCTTTTTTGATGCCCTCAAGAGGAATTCTACCTTGTAGGAAACTATGATGACCAATTTATGAAATGGACAACTCTGCGATAGAAGAGAGGCCATACTACAGGATTACATCGATATTTTCCATATCTTGCAGTCAAAGCTAGATATCAGAGACTCCATGTGATGCCTAGTTTTGAAGTACCTTAGTGGCCTACATAGGTACATCCAAACAAGTATGGATTTCATGGACATCTACTCACTAGGAGGTACTTATAAATACATTGTATAAAATTGAACAGAAATTGAAGCAAAGGAATAAGCAGAAGTTTGGGTATGTGAATTTTCCACGAAAAAAGCTTGGAAAAGACGAACCTAACTCGCAAAACAAGGGACAAAGAAAGGGGAGCCAAAATCATGAAAACAAATGGAATTTGTAGGCAAAGAAGGGTAATAGGAAGTCGATGAAGGACACTGGAAAGTGGTGTGAGTTCCAAAAAATCCCTTGGTACACCACTACTTAATGCCCTTCAAATTCACCATTGTTGGTTGAGATTAAAGAAAAAGAAGAATACTTTGCCTCATACTATTATTTAGAACACGATAAAGGAAAATGGATCATCGATGCAAAACCCAATGCTACCATTGTGACCACACAAATCCAACCAAAAAAGTTAGAGGAGCTTGAGGAGGGGGACCGCTTCTTCCACTCACATATGTGGGTGAAGGGACTCCACTACATTTCATTTGTTAACAACAAGAGTGAGAAGAACATGATCTCAGTTGAGGTTATCAAGAGATTGAAGCCATTAAAAATCCACACCCCAACTATACACTATTGGTTGGTTGAGCCATGCATGAGACATCCATGTTAGCCAATAATGTTGCCTATCCTATAACATCAAGTCCTTCAAAGATGAGGCATTGTGTGATGTTTCTCCACTCAAATTTTTTGATGTGCTTTTAGGACAACCTTATACGTGGAAATGTCATGTTGTTTACGAATCCCATTCATGTAGTGTCATTGTTATTCTATGGGGTCAACTCTATAGGGTGCCAAATGTAGTTTCAACTACCACAACTTTATTGATGTCAACAATTTTTCCTAGATCCTTCGATGACTGCCAATGGCTGAGGCACCTTCAACAAGCGACACTTTTGGATGTGTGACACCCTTCAAGGTATGTGTTAACTTTAATATCCCCTTATTCCAAGGTCAAATAGAATGCTTTGGAGAAATTCTTAAATCTATCAGAGGGATATTACTATGTGCAATTTTTTTTCAACAATGAAAATATCACCTTTACACTCCTGAAAGTGCTATCCCATGTCAAATATTGGTGGGAAGGTTACTAGGAGAGACATAATGAAGACAAGTCCATTTTATTCAATACAAGACCTACTTAGGCTTCCTTTTTTGATGCCCTCAAAAGGAATTCTACCTTGTAGGAAACTATGATGACCAATTTATGAAATGGACAACTCTGCGATAGAAGAGAGGCCAGACTACAAGATTACATCGATATTTTCCATATCTTGCAGTCAAAGCTAGATATCAGAGACTCCGTGTGATGCCTAGTTTTGAAGTACCGTAGTGGCCTACATAGGTACATCTAAACAAGGATGGATTTCATGGACATCTACTCACTAGGAGGTACTTATAAATACGTTGTATAAAATTGAATAGAAATTGAAGCAAAGGAATAAGCAGAAGTTTGGGTATGTGAATTTTCCATGAAAAAAGCTTGGAAAAGACGAACCTAACTCGCAAAACAAGGGACAAATCAAGGGGAGCCAAACTCATGACAACAAATGGAATTTGTAGGCAAAGAAGGGTAATGAGAAGTCGATGAAGGACACTGGAAAGTGGTGTGAGTTCCAAAAAATCCCTTGGCACACCACTACTTAATGCCCTTCAAATTCACCATTGTTAGTTGAGATTAAAGAAAAAGAAGAATACTTTGCCTCATACTATTATTTAGAACACGATAAAGGAAAATGGATCATCGATGCAAAACCCAATGCTACCATTGTGACCACACAAATCCAACCAAAAAAGTTAGAGGAGCTTGAGGAGGGGGACTGCCTCTTCCACTCACATATGTGGGTGAAGGGACTCCACTAAATTTCATTTGTTGACAACAAGAGTGAGAAGAACATGATCTCAGTTGAGGTTATCAAGAGATTGAAGCCATTAACAATCCACACCCCCAACTATACACTATTGGTTGGTTGAGCCATGCATGAGACATCCATGTTGGCCAATAATGTTGCCTGTCCTATAACATCAAGTCCTTCAAAGATGAGGCATTGTGTGATGTTTCTCCACTCAAATTTTTTGATGTGATTTTAGGACAACCTTATACGTGGAAATTTCACGTTGTTTACGAATCCCATTCATGTAGTGTCATTGCTATTCTAGGGGGTCAACTCTATAGGGTGCCAAATGTAGTTTCAACTACCACAACTTTATTGATGTCAAAAAAATAATGTTGAAAGGTATCTCTCAGATTTAAATTTTTTTCCTCCTCATGGTTCGATTAGAAGGTGAAAGAAAGGTCACTGCAATGACCACAACATCAACACAAGGGATCTTTACAAAATAGAACTAGGTGGATAATATTGTAGAAGCATATAGAGATATGTTTGCTTCATGTATGGAGGTGCCTCTACATTGTTAGAACGAAATTTAAATGACTTGATACCCGGTGCTCTTTTACATCATATTCATGAGCTTATCCAAAAGGGCCACATTTAACTGAGCTACTCACCTTGCGGGAGCCTAATTGTGTGGGTGCAAAAGAAAGGTGGGACATGGAGACTTTGTATTGATTATAGGGATTTGAAAAAAATCATTGTCAAAAATAGATACTTGATCCATCAAATTGATGATCTTCTTGGTCAACTTAAGGGTACCAAGTTCTTTAGTAACATTGATCTAAATTCAGGCTACCACTAGGTTCCAATTGAGCAAACCAATGCATGGAAATAACCTTCAAATCTAAGAAGGTATTTTTGAGTGCTTGATCATGCCATTTTGCTTGACTAATGCTCTAACATTGTTCATGAGGATGATGGATGATATACTATTACTGTTCACAAGCTCTTTTGTGGTTGTATATTTGGATGGAATCCTCATCTTTAACAGAATCTAGGAAGAACATTTACAACATTCAACAAGTCTTGAACATCCTACAACAACACACATTGTATACCAATTTGGAGAAATTCTCATTTGGCATTAAATGAATTCAATATTTGGTGTACACCATGATGAACATGGGGTGCATATGGACCTAGCCAAGATCCAATTCATCATGTCTTAGCCAACCTTGATGACCCTAACGGAGCTCCACAACTTCTTGTGCCTTGTTAACTTCTACCGAAGGTTCGTATTTGGTTCTCTCATATCACTTGGCCCTTAAGTCAAATGAACAAGCGCAGAGTAAAAGAAAAGTGTTCTTGTTCTAAATCAAAACATAAAATATTCGAGGATCTAAAACACCACCTTTTCTCTACAACAATCCTCACCCTGCTAAACCCACAACAACATTTGAGATTGAGATAGGTGCGTTCGACTATGCTATTGGTACAATCCTCACTCAACAAGGAGATGTAATCTTGGCCTATCATAATGAAGCACTCTTTGATATTTTTTGTAGATACCCAACCCACTACAAGGAGATATACTCCATTTTGCATGCATGTTGACAATGGAAGCATTATATTATGCAGAAGGAAGTGATCACCCACACTGATCATAGGCATCTGCATTTTATGTAGACAAAAGGAAAGTTATAGAATGTTTTCCATAAAAAAGGGTCCACATATGTGCAACAATTCCACTTAAACTCCAAGTACATGAAGGTTAGCACCAACCATGTTGTAGACTACCTTAGTCAACCCATGGTTTTGACACTAACCACAATTCTTAACTCTTGTGGGTGTGAGAATTTTGGGTGTCCACAATTATACAATAGTGACTCTGACTTTTCTACTACATACCAGATGCTAATCACACGTAAACAAGTTCCAAACTTCCACCTCCAGAATGCACTCTTGTGCTACCTAGTCCACATTTGTGTTATTTCAAGCAAGTGTGCCAAGATAATTTGGGAAGCACATTATAGTTAGGTGGTATGGCACATTGGCGTGGAGAAGTCTGTAGCAGTACTTCAAAAGTATCTATACTAGCTGAAGTTTCTATAGGATATCCACCGATATATTATATTATTCAGATCCTATGCCATTGCTAAACAAATCATCAAGAAGCAACAATTGTGCACTTCAATTGCCCTAAACAAACACTGGGAGTCAGTTTCCATGGATTACATGTCAGGTTTACCCTCCACAAGCATGATAGTGATTGTATGTTTGTGGTTGTCGATTGGTTATCTAATATGTCTGTTTTGGCATCGAGCAAGAAGAGTATCATAACTAAATCCACTGCTTGGGTTGTCAATTGGTTCTCTAAGAAGGCCATTGTGGCAACGTGCAAGAAGAGTTTTATAGCTGAAACCACTACAAATAATCTTTGATAATGTTTGGATTCATTTTGGCCTACCTTGGACCTATTTTAGATCGGGACATAAGGTTTCTTAGAACCTTTTGGTCTAGCTTTTGCCTCTAATGAATACCAAGTAGATCAAATCAACTGCCTTTCATCCCTAAATAGTTGAAAAAATAGAAGTGGTGAACAAGATGCTTGTGCATATCCTGTTTATATACTAGTCCAAACATCCACGTATATGAGATTAAAGCCTTCTATATGTTCAACATAACTAATAGATCCATCCACAACTCTATTGGCCACAAACTTTTGCAAGTGTGCTTGGGGTTCCAAACATTGACCTCAATTGATGTAGCGCCTACTATTACATCTTCACTAGCAAGGTCCGCCCATGCTTAAGCCAAGGAATACAAAATGACCAAATTTATGGAACATATCAAACACCTCCAACAATAGGTTCATTATATCCTACAGAAAGTTGGTGCCAAGTACAAGAAATGACGTGACTAGCCTCAGATTCCGCATAAGCTTAAGGATGCCACCACTTTATTTTCTTAAATTTGTGATGCAATTGAGACCTTATAATGTTGAGGTATTGACATTGATGTTATGAGTTATATGATGTGATGTAATTCTTATTTTTAATAATAATAATAATAATAATAATTCTAAAGTTGAAGGAAAGGGGATACCTAAAAAATTATGATGCCTTGAGAGGAAAAACTATCTTGATTTAATTTTCTCTTTTAATGAGATGATTTGTCTTCCAAAGAAGCTTCTAATAAGATGTTAGGAGGTAGAAGGGTCAAGTGTGATTATAAAAACAATATGGAGGATCAATCAAGAGGTTCTTCTTCCTTTAGATTTTCAACATATTCTATTTGATCTCTTATACATTCTTTTCCCTCTCACTAAAAAAAATGATTTGGCAAGAGAGTTGGTGGCAGAACCTGGGGAGGTTCAAACCTTCCGAATGGTTAAGATTTGTGAGTGGAAACTTATGTGACATGAAGTGAATGTGTTGCAATTTTTTTTCGGACTACATGACTGCGAAATAGGAATGGTCTTGTTTATGTGTGGCACATAGATCATTGAAGAGGGGAGCGCCAAGGTATTGCGGAGATCAAAGAAGGTCTCCCTTGTGTTGTGTAAACCTGCATGGAACTTTTTTGGATGTTTATAAGCTTGCTCAAAAATAGAAATGATAAACTCTGAGTTTTTTCTGTGTGTGGAGGACTGTTGCCTTCACTTTTGTGTTAAATAGGGTATGAAAACTATGTGATAAATCCCCGAGTTTAGTTTTCTCTCAAGGCATTAAGAATCTTCTTGGGGGTGGTTGTCTGCGAGAAACATTACAACACAATCTTGCCTATGGTTGGGTGGAGAGTGGCTCATCCTTCTTGAGTTCCAGATTCTATTTTTCTGAATCACATAAGTACTTTTGTTATTGGTAAATGAAATTGATAATTGCAACTATATATATATGTAATTGTAATAATTAAATTGTTTATTTTCAACAAGTTATCTATTTATTTATTTTAAAATTAGATATGTTTATGAAAAATAAACTTGTGAAGGATATGAATTGTACTGTTAGTAAAATTTCTTTTTGTTTTCTAACCTGTAAGCAAAGCAATTGAATATTTGGATTTTCTTCTTGGTAGAGATCATATTAATAAATTTTCAAATTCATGAGTTTGCTGTGTACATGCGTATCTTCCCTATTTATTGCATGCTACTTTTTTTGTTTTGTTTTGTTTTGTTTTGTTTTTTTTTTTTAAATTTTATATATAAACTATAAGTCTCAATATTTTCCTCTGATTAACGAGATCCTAGGTGTGAAAAATAATCTAAGGAAGAGTTTTGGGGGAGTTTAAAGGTGGAAGCCAAAATGTAATTTATGGGGTAAATAAGACATCTTATCATTTTCACTATAATTTTCTTTAACAAGAGGTTTTAATGGCTGAAATGGATCATAGTGAGGGTAAATCTCATTGAACATTTAGTTCAATTTTCATATCTTGGTTCATTATATTTTGAGATATATGATTTGAGGAAGTCAGTTTTCCTAAATGCTTCTTCAAACATGCATCTTGAAATTTTCACTCTAACTTTTCTTTTGAGAGGTTTCAGAGGTTGAAACTTGGACAATAATGAGGGGAAATATCATTGAACATCTGGTTCAATTTTCATATATTGGTTCACTATAATTTATGAGATATGATTTGAGGAAGTTAGGTATCTTGAATGCTCCTAAAATCATGCTTCAAACAGGCCAACATGATATTTTTGCTATAACTTTATTTCTTTGAGGTTTCAAACCCTGAAACTTGGAAGAAACAAAATATATCTCAAGGTACCTATAGCATGAGTTTTAGATTTTGGTTCGCTATATTTCAGACATATGTCTTGATGATGTTGTGTCTATTTGAGTGCTCTTGAAATATTAACTAATTGTTGTGTTAGAAAAGAAGAAAATAAATAGAAAAAAATTGATATCCCATATCCTTAATTAGGATTTAAGAGACCAGGTTTGAGAAAAATGTGACGCCCCAAAACCCTAGCGAAGGATTAGGGTGTCGGGTGTATGACATTAGGCTAGTGATAAGGTGTGGTTGCACTTACAAAAGGAGAGCCTCACAATCCCCCATAAGAATCTCAAAGATTTCATTATGGGATTTAAAAAATCACAAAGGGTGTGGGTGAGATTTTTTTTTGAATTAAATATTCCCCCTTTGCTTGGCTTGCACCCATTATTTAATGTGGATCTGCTCTGATCATATTTTCATCTTTATTGGACACCTCAAAGGAATCTATGAACTTGGCCCCAAAAAAATCAATCATGATTGCATTGAATAGGATACAATGGATCCAATCGTGGACACGAAGAAAGAGGATACTTGTTAGTAGAACATACAACTCTATTGGGTTGTCAAAGTAGGGCATCTTCTTTGCCAAGTTAAGTGTCTCATGAGGAGCCAAATTCCACAAAAGTTTCCCCATTTGATGGCAGGACTTTATGCAATGGAGACTATTTCAACCCTAGGGGAAGGAATGATTAAGGTGGATATCGCTGGCCACCTACCTCTTCCACCGACCCAATAGTTTTGTGTCTTCTTGGCATTTTTTTTATTATAGTTTTTTGGGTCCCAAAATTTTGGGGTTGTTATGAGACCCTAAATGATGTTTTTTGGCCATTTGTGGGGCTAGGGGTTGTTAACCCTTGACATTCCTTTCCCCAACCAAATTTTTTAATGGTAAGTCAGTTCAATAGGGTATTTTGTGCCCCAAATACACATTGTATGTAAAAGTTTCACTCCCGAGAAGTTGATTTACTAACTGACTACCCCAGGGCTCACAAACCTTTTGGTGCTTCATCTTCTAGGGTTAGGTTTTTTGACCTCTAGGGTTCTTTATTTAAGTTAAACAACCATTCTTTTGGCCTCTTGTAATACATTTTGTGTATTCATGTAGCTTCCTATTGTGCTAAACAACCTCATCACCCAAATTAAAATTTGTATGGGGCCCCTCCATAGCTAACTTATTACCGATCTAATACCTTAAACAAGGGAACCTCCATGAATCATACCCCATTTTTTCCCCTAAATCCTTAAAACTATCCTATAAGAGATGTTTTCCCCTTGCTTATACCCTTTTTTTTTATCATAGATTGAAATAAAAAGCTTTTACATTCTTTGAAAAACTCATCCTCTTTGTTTTCTCGAAATAAATGATGCGTTGATTGTTTTCTCCCACTTTTCTCACAATACTTTATATATTAGGTCTGTAGTAAAAAATAAAAAATTCCATGGAAATAATTGTTATGATAGTTTCCTGATCCTCTGATGTCAATGCCATATCAGGGGAAAACTTCCCACCTCAATAGATACTCTCGTATTGGAGATAGAAAGTCAGAAGTAAGTGTTGTGTGTTTTTTTTTTAACATTTAGACTCCTTCCAATTTCTTGGAGCTGATTCTATTGGGGAAGTATTTGGACTTAGAGTAATATGTTACAATATTTGAGCTTGGAAATAATTCACGTCCTTATGTAAAATGGACTATGCCCCAACCCCAAGGGTTAGCTTACTTGTTCGAGTTCATGTTGCTAAGTACCTCACCTATTGGGAGGTGTTGTGCCCTACAACAACCCCCCATTTCATATCATCAAAATTTCAAAACTATAATGTGAAATGGGTCCCTTTTTTTATTTTTTTGTTTCAAATTGGTATCAATTTAAAGTTCTATTTCACAAAAGGTTCGAATAAAAGAAAACATCATTAAAAGGCATTTTTAATAAAACCAATAAAAAAACCCCAATATAAAACGATTTATCTTTATCATTGCGATAAAGCGATCGCGAGATCGCATATCGCAATGACAAAGAAAACACAATGTAAGGGACATGTTGGTTTTCGCCGATGTGAAATCGCTATCGGATATCGGCAAAGCATAAAGTAACACGAGTAATGATCCTTGCTACGATGCGATGCGAAATCGGAAATCGGCAATTAGCAATTGGCGATAACGTTTAAAGCACAATTAAGCTTCCCCTCGTCCGATACGATGCGATATCGCTATCGGCGATTGGCGACTTACCATGCCCTCATCCTAAGCGGCCCTACCAGCCATGCCCGACACAATGTGATATCGGATATCGGCGGTCGGGGATTCCAAACAAAACCAATGCAATAACTTAGCATTTCCCCGATGCCCGATTGCGTAAAGGGTAAAAAGCACAGTTTTCAAAGTAACAGTCATAAAGGCAGTTTGATATGATTTATTCGTAATTAAGGCCATATCCTTTAGAAAAGCCGCTCATCCGCGTTCAAACCGCCAAATCACCCTAAGCATGATTCAAATAAATCATTCAGCCATTAATCAAAGCAATTGTAATTAATGAGACTGACAGGCCGTAACGACCATTTAATAAGAAAAGCAGGCTTGAAGCCTATCCACGTATTTGATCCTAAGGCCACCTTAAGTCAATTAATTACTATGAATGTGCCAAGATATATATATATTTCATTCTATTCGATTCATGATATTGTTGCATGTGTTGCGCTTATCTTTCACTCTGCGCAGAATTCTTCCATAGAAACAGAAGAAACTGGAATTGGAAAGAAATCCAAGAAGACTACAATGCCTACCGCTCCGCCAGCCGCAGGGCTAGCTGTCGCTGATCCAACTGGAAAGAATAAAGGGCTAATATCATATACAACTTGCTTAGGACTCACCAGGACCACTTGGCAAGGGACTTATAATTTGATTGAAGCGGAAGGGCCAACGGTGACCAAAGTAGAGATTTTATGTGATAATACCAGCAAATCTGATGCCAATTTAAAGGACTTGGCCAACTCCTTCCTACATAGAATAGCGGCTCGGGAACAAGTTCTTCCTTACACAGATGTGGTAAGGTGGGAAATCCAAGAACTCCCAATTATCAATAGACTGTTTGAAACTGCGGACGGGAGGGTTTTCGGTTCGTTTCGAGCCGAAGACCTAAGGCTAATGTATCACCTACCGCAAGAAGAGAAGAAATATAATGCTGCATTTTTGGAGAAATTTCGAACAGAGAACGAGACCGAGTCTGAACCAATTCGAGGCTGGAGACAGAATCCAGCAAAACACAAGCATGAAACCTCGAGTAAGTACTCAGTTGACTCCCTGTGTTCTCCTTACTGTTATGCTGGAATTATGATGTGTAGGCTATGGGGATTGCATGACTCTGCCAATTTCCCCATAGAAATGGTTCCCCTAATAGAGGCAGCATGTAGTGGAGAAATCATGGATTGGGCAGTTATATTATCCGATAAGTTAGCCAAAGCCATCCTCGATTTCAGGTCTAGCTATCGTGTCACAGAGAGGGTTATTCTGCCATTTTATTACAGTGCCTATGTTATGGATGTGTTGTGTTTTAATTCTGAGTTTCTTGTGCTGGGATGGAGGTGGACATCGCAAGACCCCACACCCATTCACATATATTATCAAAAACTATGGAAGACTAGTTATAAGCACCACGTGTACCAAATCTGCAATGGTTTTATGTTTCCAATTCATTATTCCATTTTTAATAAGCCTGCCCCGAAGATTTCTGAGCAAGCAGGGGTAGATTTGACTGCAGTAGCAAGTTGGTTTGGGGAGGAGAAATTCACCTACATCGGAGTTTTTGGAAGTCAGGCCAAGCCACATGTGCTACCACTTTACATCCCCAATAAGCTACTTGCCAGGGAAGTAGCTTATCAAATCAATGCTGAAGGGGTTACCCAGACCCTAAAAAGAGCTAAAAAACATGTTTGGCCCTCTTTTCCATTACGAATTGGAATTTATACCCTGCATGACATCAAGCATGCAGAGAAGGAAGCTGCAAAAATGAATTTG
Organism: Pinus taeda; assembly: GCA_000404065.3. Taxonomy (NCBI): domain Eukaryota; kingdom Viridiplantae; phylum Streptophyta; class Pinopsida; order Pinales; family Pinaceae; genus Pinus; species Pinus taeda. The sequence continues at coordinate 16,033 of APFE031022898.1, read as the reverse complement.
CTCACTCTGGCTACTCTGCCAAGTAGGCAGTATGATCCAAGGAAGATCGCTTACAATGCGCTCAACCAGGCCAAATTGGCCAAGGTCGAGCACAAAGATGACAAATTCGAGGATTTGTTCGCATCGGCCGAATCGTTGTATCAAGTCAAGTCACTTGCCAGAAATGTGTATAATGATGAAGGGCTAGTCGAATTTAACAGAATTAGAGAACAGAGGTTGCAAACTCTGCCTCTAGACCTGTTAGCCACTGTTCCAACAACAACCAGGTCAAGCGAGTCTGAGCAGCGAGATAATACGCCACCTCCTACTACATTAAAGCAACAGGAGGAAGCGCATAGCCAGAGGCAGGAGGTGACCCAGGAAAATGTGCAGCGACAAGAAGAAACCCAGGCGAAGACCCAAGAAGAGAGCAGCGCTAAAAATAATAATGATATATTAGTTGATCCGAATTTGCTCCAGCAATGGAAGCAATTCAGTACAATTATCGATAACCTAGAGTGCTCGAAAGATGATGAGGTTTCTAAAAAAGGTGACACACAGGGAGCGACATCGAAACCGGTTTCGGGCGAAACCAGCGGCCTACCCAAAACAAAAGACACAGAGATAATTCCTAAAGATCCAACAGGGGAAATCGTTTTGCAAATTGAAGAGATTCCCCCTTTGGATGTATTTTATAGCCCTAAACATAAAGTTGTTGTAAAGCGACAGAGGAAAAGGAGAAGAGCTGATCAACCTTCCCCATTCCCTGAATTGACAGTAACGGGCAATGTTGTGTAGAAAAAGGAATTCGACCCCTCCGATGACTTAACCAAGCTATCGCAATTCGCTGGAGCATATTCAGCGGCAACCATTGATAAAGCATCGGAGGTAAGCAATTTATTGAAGACCAAGGACCAAGACATCTCGCTACAGGCGAGACTATCAGAAGTTCAGCAAAAGGCAGAGCAGGCGGAGCAAGAATTACTAGTGCAACAACAAAACAATAATCAGCTGACCAAGCAATTACAAGCGCAAAAGCAGAGGATTGATGAAGGCGCAATCCAAAGGCAAAAGGAGCTATCGGCGACAATGGAGCAGTTAAGAATATCAACTGAGGGAACAATGAAAGCAAAAGATGAGTAGATCGCTCAATTGACCACTCAAATTGAGCAAATGAAAAGCTCCCTCAGATAGACAAATTCAAAGTAGAAGCGCTCCAGTTAAATAAGGCATTGATTAATCACGTTAAGCTACTATGTCAACAGATTACACAAGCAGAACCATTGTGCGAGTTGGTAGCATCCATAAGTGAAAAGGTAGAAAAAGCAAGGACCGATTTGGATCAGGCCGAAGAAGCACTGACAAACTTTATAGAATGGTAGGATTCCGATATAGGTCGGGCAACTAATCTACTGAGAATTCTGGAATCGCACAAAGAGATATTATTCACAAAATGGCAATCGCAACTAATGAAGGCAGAAAGAGCAATTTCCAGATGCAAAACAATCAGTGGAAATTTGGTTGAATTAGTAAATAATACCCTTTATTTATCTAATATGATTTCCCAATGCACTCCAGGTCAATTAACAGCGGCAAATATGTTGGAGCACTCATGCTATCCGGAGCTGGAGAAAAACGCAAGATTGATCGCTGGAATCAACAGTTTGACATGGGATGCTTATTGGTTCTTAATCAAGCCATATAGCCAAAGAGCCGCCTTGAAATGCCTAAAAGATGTTGTCGGGTATATTATACCCGACATTCAGGATGCCACCTTCGCCGCCCAATTCAGTTTGCGCCTCAACAAACCGCCAAAAGTAGAACCAATGTTTGCGACAAGCCAACTTAGGTTTAAGGGCAAACAACCTGAGGCATGACTCACTTCGCCGACTGTCAGATCCCCCCTGAGAGATAGACCGCATTTATTGATACCAATTTAGTAGGATTTTGTTTCATAGATTTTTTTAGCTTAGTAGTATTTATAGACCCTTTCATGCATTTAAAAAGAGTCGTAAAGTTTTGTATATGACTTAAACCCTGAAGTTGCACTATTGTACTTCAGGGATATTTTTTATGAAACTCGACCAATTATTCCGAATTTAATGAGGAATGTTTTTATGCAAATGTGCACTATTGTCATTGTTTGAAAGCATTTCTGTGTTGAAGAAGGAATCTTAAATAGCAATTGATATTCCAGATTGATCTACAGCTCACATGGTACTATTATCTGCGTCTGTACTCATTTTTGTTATATGAATTGTTGTTTGGAACACTCTTGCTATTGTCGCTTATATATATATGTGTTTTTCTTAACATTCTTTATGCATTCCACTATTGGTTGTTTATCGCATTCTTCTCTTTCAATCATGTATATGTATCGATGATATAAATAGTGAATGCAGTAATTTCTATTTATCGCTTCATTGTGATTATTCATATGAAGTAATCTTTGAATGATTGAATGTCTCTTATTTATTTTACAGAGTCATCTATATGCATGTTAGATAGATGGAGATTATTTAACGCTGCATTCTGAATGAATAAGTTGTGCCCGGGATTAGTATTAGTTTCCCTATTTCTGTCAATAGAATAAGCTAGTCGCCTCTCACTCAAATAAATTATTCATCACCCATCCATCCCTTTTATCTTACTATCGAGAAACTGGTCTCGTTATCTCCAGTCGGAGCCACCACCCCAAACGGAAAAGGAACTGTAACAAGGTCCAGACCGAGTGGTTATCCCCCAACGTTGTGGCAGCGATTTTCAAGGCCTCAACAGGACCATATAGTCTCTCATATCACACAGGACATAGTGAAGTAGATGTGGGATGCAATTATAAATTTGTACCAAAATCCTACATAAAAGAAGAAATTGGCTTTCATAGAAAAGTTCAAGTTTATCAAGATGCAAAAGGATGAAGATGTAGTATCTTATCTGGCCAGAGGACATAGTGAAGTAGATGTGGGATGCAATTATAAATTTGTACCAAAATCCTAAATAAAAGAAGAAATTGTCTTTCATAGAAAAGTTCAGGTTTATCAAGATGCAAAAGGATGAAGACGTAGTATCTTATCTGGCCAGAGTTCGACTTACCAGAGACAAGTTGGCTGCAATACGAGACAAGCCTAAGTGATGACGAGCTGGTGTGAATAGCCCTGTATGGGTTTTGTAAATAGTTAGATGTGTTTGTCCAAGTAATTAGTGGGCAAAACACACTACCAAAATGGTATCGCTTGTGGAATGATTTCACTCAAAAGGAGCTTAGGCTTAGCTTGGTTAATGGCAGCAGTGAAACTCTAAAGGTTGAGGAGCAAAAAAACTTATCCCTAACAGGAAAAGGTTAGGTGAAGAACGGTTCTAGTAAGGGATCTTGTCCAATCAGAGAAAGGACGTAGAAATACTTTAGTAAGATCAAGTGTTTTGGTTGTGGTAGGTCGGAAAAATATGTCGTCATGTCAGCGGACATTGAGGATTGTATTCAAGGCTAGAGGATGAATTTACTCTCATCTCTAGCTCTACATCCACAAGTCTCTTGTATATCGACAGCGGAGCGTCAATATATAAGGTGTCTCGTATAGGCTGTCATATACAAATGGGAAACAAGTTGGGAGAGGTACCATCAACATTCAGAGTGTGTAGCAATGTTCCAAATGTGTTGCATGTGTCAAGTTTACTTTAGGCATAAAACCTGATTTCAGTTTCCACGCTACAAAACAAGGGATATGATGTCTATTTCATGGGGCAGGAGGTTTACATCAAACACTGGAGTTGGAAGAAGGTTAAACAAATTGGAGTTCAAAACAACAAGATATTCAAGTTGCATATCAATTCTCCAAAGGCATTAATTAGCAGTAGTGTTTATTCCTTCAAAATCATTGTGGCATATCCATAAGTGTAAGGTGTGTACAACTTTGTAGACCATGAGCGTAATCCTTTCACAAGGGTATTTTAGTGAATCCATATGTTAAACATCACAATACAACTGAAAATAAATTAAGCCACCATATAGGTTATTAAAGTTCAGGTGGAGGGCCAATCTGTAATGATGATTTTCATAATTACAAAACAAAACCCATGCTGCTGACTTTGAAAATTACAAAACTATTGCTAAAAAACAGTCGTATAAATTTCATAATAGGCCTCGTGAAAAGCTGGCCTCATATCATGGTTAATAGGACATTGTTAATAAAACCAATTTAGGCAAACTCCAAAAAGCACATGACAGGAGACTGTTAGTAAAACCAAGTTCGGTAAAACTCCAAAAAGCACATGATAGAGCTAGTCAAAGATGCTTAACATTCTCATTTACAGGCAAAAGCCTGACATTTCATTGCCAGGATTTTAGAAAGTGTAAAGAACACACAATTACGAGGAAAAGTACAAGATGACGCTCAACCTTGTTTAAACATATTTACATGGTGTGGCAACAGTTTTAACCATTATGAAGAGTTATTAAAATTAAAGTACAGGGAAACAGCAGTGGAGCTGTCATCTACCATGATTGTTAATTTTAAGCGACTGTTACAAGTAGAGCAAAGGAGGAACAAAGGGTTGAATTTCGACTGAATCTTGCTTAAATTAACATTGCAAATTTCATTTATTTCAATGGCCTTCATCTTAATGCTTTTTAATTCCCTTGTGCTTCTATAAAACACTTTAAAATCAAATGGAGCACATCCTCATTTTATTCAATTCTTTTCACCTCTTGTGCTAAATCATTGTGATGTTGTCCATGGTTGACGGTGTCCCATATTTAACGTTTAATTTGTGTAGAATTGAAAGTTTAATTTATCACAGTTTGAATGCAACCGATATGGAATATTTTTTTTCACAGCTTAATAATGAAAATAATGGAAGTCATTAGTACCCTCAGCATAACATCGATACTAACTTTGTTCATTCCACTCATTTCATTTTACAATTAATGAAAGAGTAACATCTTGGATTGCTTAGAGGCAAATAACAGTTTTCAAAACTCCATTCCTGTTCTGTTTTGCTTTCGAATTTTTTAGAAATATTCAGTGTCGCTCAATTTTTTTAGAAAATAGAGCACGATATGTTTTGCTTCATTAATATGTTTCGTTTCATGCCATGAGAAAAAATGTCTGCTTCATTAATTCTTTTTACCCAAACTGAGATGCCTCATCCTATGACACCCAATGTTGTTGAAAATGATGACTAGATTAGTTTTGTTTTCCAAACAAACTGGCTAGCCCATGAAACCAATCTGTCGATAACATGGCTACTTTTTATTTTCATCTACATCGGAAAAACAATACACATCACGGTTGAACAACAGAAGGAAATGTTTACAAAACCATTTATTAGACACCAAAAACAAATGCCTAAGCTAATTGAAATCAACTAAGCATTTTATAAAGGATACAAGTACCAAAAGATAATTAAAAATCCAAAAATAAAATGTCAGGTAAAATGACTGCGCTAAACAAAAATCAAAACCTGTGTCCAGGAAACATTTAATGAATGATGGCACACATTCTAAAAAGTTATCATGTCTTGGTCGGATTGTTAACATGAAACCAAGCCAAGGCACTGATTCGACCTGCTAGCAATATAAAGAGGGCTTACGGGAAATGTTTGAATGTCCCGACCAATCTCCGAAAGAGGGAAGAACGCATCACTACTCTAAAATCATGTGATTTATTCAAAATTTCTGAAATAGAATGGAAGTTCAATGCACTTATTGAGTGGTGCAACATACATCTCACAATCAAATGTTTATAAAATTAAGAAGTTTTCATGCTACAAGAGATTCAACAGCAAAGCATCAGTATACAATACCTTGGCATTTTAAAATAATCCTCGACTGAATAAATTACAAAAACAGAGATTCTTAAATTAGTAAGAAAGCAGGAAAACATGCTGTGAGAATCAAGACAGATGAAAAGCACATAACTGATGGATAGCTTACAAACACAAAAATTAAAGGTTTGCCTGACAATCTTCCGAAGGATTAGAAAACATCAAAAATCCTTCATAGGCAAATATAATCCTAGTTAGTTTTCAGGTGGCTCACTGGAGTAGACGGGAACACATATAGAGACAACCCAGATATATCACACAATAAACATGTCAGGACACATCCCACTTCTTTCTCTGTATGGAGTTTCTAAAATTTTACCTGGCTAAAGGAGTAACCAACTCCAGACAACCCAGATATATCACACAATAAACATGTCAGGACACATCCCACTTCTTTCTCTGTATGGAGTTTCTAAAATTTTACCTGGCTAAAGGAGTAACCAACTCCAGCCAGAACGGCTTATCTATGCCCCGAGAGCTACCCCTACTTCAACTACTGGAGGGGATCTGTAAGACACCACAAAGCAAGGAAATTTTACCAGGGAAAAAGATCCTGAACCTGCAGAGCATCTGCAGCTCTGCTCAGAAGTATCACTAGTAGTTCCGGATAGCTCTCGCTACACAAAGGGTGCAACCTCGGAACTCATCTTTAATGGATGAATCACTGTCAACAATTTGGATTGTGCCCTCAAAAATGAATCTGATGAGTAAAGAAATAATGCTACTGATGGGACTAAATGGTAAATATATACTCCCAGCTCACTAAGTTATGAGTCTAACATTTCATCTTGTAGTTCACTGGGTGCAATAAGCCCAGGAATGCTAAGCATTCTTTGGCGTTCTCTTTCTCTTTGCGCAGCTGCTTCTTCTGCATAGAGATCTTTGTTATCCTGCATAGGTAATATTTTTAATTTGAGAAACCTGAACGACGAAAATCTGTTTTCCATGACCAAGAAAGATGCAATTCTTAAATCATTACCTGAGCAGAGAACTCTTTAGATTGGACAAGGAAGTCTCGAATGTGGTTCTTGAAACTAGAAAGATCATTCCGTGACTCAAATAGTCCATCCACAAATTGTGTAACCTGCACCATAAGAAGGATGAGTAAAGCAAACAACACAAATGCACGCACTTCTACAAATAAATAATAGCAAGTGACCAAAAATACAACATAGATTAAAAAACCCAAAAAAATTGCTTCACTAAACCTCAGTGACTGTCATGTTAGGAAATGATGTTCCTAAGAGCTTGATGGTATACTCTCGAACAAAAACAGTATTACTTGGATAGGCAGTTAGGCCAAGTGCATTAATATCCCATAGAGGCTGGGTCAAAGCACCAGAATCCACCTACAGAAACATATATAGAAAAACACTTGTTAAAGCCTAAATCCAGAAAATAGTAATGGCAGTACAACATATTTTGAAGACCTAAAAACTGCTCATCAAATAGGAACATACTACATACCAGACAAAACAAATGCTGTAGAATATGGACATGGTGTTTAAATCCTGGCTTGTGGAATGTATCAGTTAAAACAGCAAATATTTCTTGCTCAATTGTCAAGAAATAGCTTTGGTGGAACTGATTGCAAAATTCAGATATCTGTAAAATAAAATGAAATTAGAAAGTTAAATCAACTAGCTCCCAACCAATTTTGAGATGTCCTTGCAAGTGCCACTACTCTTAATAATATCAAACAATCAATAAATAACAGAGAAAACCACCGTATAATTCAAATAATTTGACTACCTGGAAATTCTTCAGCATCTCAAGAAGCAAGTAAAGACCAGTCTCAGCAATATTTCTTTCAGTATGGCGAAAGGCCCATATTATGGAATCCATGACAAGCTTCAGCTGCTGTTATATGAACAATAAACGTGGAAATAAGAACAAGGTGCTTATCAAAGAAATAAATAGGAATCGGTACACAGGTAACATATACAACTACTAAACTACAAATCTACGAGCAATCATGAACAATACCTGACTTGATAATGCAAACAAAGCACGGAAACAATAAGTAGCAATCGCATGGAGTAATGAGAAGAATTTCAATCGGTGTTCCGGATAATCCTCAAAATTTTTAGTAATCATCTGTAGAAGAAAAGTGTCCAGTTTATAAAATCACTCCACATAAAGCTGCTACCAACTCAACTCAATACAGAATTCATACCCACAAAATATTTCGATGAAAAACGATATACATGAACTATCAAAAGCACTGAGGAAATTATAGAAAAAAAACCAATGGAGCTCTTTATCTAGACTCTGACAGCTCACCTCTAATGTGCAAGCAAAAACAGCTTCAAAAATACGTGGTACATCCTCCATCATAACAACTTTATACCTAAAGAGGTTACACCGAAATTTAAAAAAAAAATTATCAATAAAGTTAAGCCTCAGACCAAAAATAATTAGGAGGGCACATGACCATCCTTACACCAGAAATTTAAGTGTATAAACATGGAAGTAACAGAGACAATATAGTTGTACAGAGACATGTGTCTGTCATCATGTGTGTGCACCACTATCAGTGTGTGTCTGTATGTATGTGTGTGTGAGAGAGAGAGAGATACTTGTTTATTATAGTTGCAAATAATGATAGAACTTCAGACTCTCTAGCATCAGGCACATTCCGCGCATAGTCGCCAAGTATAGGATCCATCATAGGCTGTACAAATTGCTTCCCTATATGTGGTTGATCTTCAGCTTTATCTACAAATGTTTCAATCAATTTGAGGGTCTCCCTCTTGACAGATCTGGTTCAAAAAACACCAATTGACTTTATTAAAATATAGCTGAGAAGAATCAGACAAGCAACATTGAAACCTCATGATTTTTAAGTGATGTGCCTCAAAAACCTACCTCAGTAGCTTCACATATGATGTTTTAGAAGCATATGGACCACCTTCAGCTATGCTGTTAGATATGAGTTCACTATACATTCTGTTCAATAACAAGACAACCAAGTCAAAACACATATCAGTCAACCACATATAGAAACACTGAACCAATCCAAATATAAGTACACAATCGCAGTGCATAATTATAGGTAAATATGACTCGTTTTTACAAGCACAATCACAGAAAACCTTTGAGTACAATCCTCATGGCAAAAGACATACTAAAATTTATGATGAATGATTACTGCCCGCCACGCCTATATAACATTGTTGATTCCTTTAGCCCAATAATTCTATTCTTTCATTCACCACCAAAAGCATAAAAGCGAAATACGCTTCCACAGCTGACAATTGTAGAGGTGAAAACTGCACATGATCATCACTAGTGAAGCTTGAAATAGTGATGGTCTATGGCTACTATTATCCTAACTTGCAGTTAGGATTGCTCTCAATTCCCAGAAGGGAACAGTAAGAATGAGAATTTCGTTTATAGGCTTCTGCTTTGCTCTCCAGAGTCCATACATCCCATAGATTGTTAGAATGTAGTACTTTTTGAAAATCACCTAGTTTGTGTTCAAATTTGAATTTTACAACAATAAATATTTAAACTTTTAAATGTATAATATTTATAAAGATATATGTTGGAGATAGAAGCTAAGGGCATCACTAAGAAAATAGTCTTTATGTGGCCAGAATTAAACAAGGCTCTTAGATGGAAGGTTTGACAGAATTAAATAAAAATTAATAATAATAAAAATAACCTAATAAACCTACCACAATAAAAATGAAAAAGCAATAGGCTCAGGATGGTGTAGTTTATGCCAACAAGCAGAGGAAACCATCACTTATGATTCACTCATTTTCCAAAGAGGTCAGGAATGAAGTTGAAAGCATGACAGGGTTAAGGATTGCAGGGAACGAAAGTATTGAAGAAGCTTTCAGGTGTGGTATAACAAGGATATAAAGAATATGCGGGCTCTGCCACTCAATATACGGGTTGCTAGAAACCTGAAGCTTTTTGAAGGACAGGAGACCCTACCCCTTAAATGTACAAAATAGACCCTGAATATACTAAATGTTTATCCACAAGTTGAGGAAAAATAAAAATATATCAAGCAGTAGAGAAGAAATCATCCAATTCAAAATTCCTTGGGCATACTTGATGGTGCCTATCAAAGGAATCCCACAGTAGCAGCTTGAAAGGGAATCTCTCCTCATACCGATAGGAGTAAAAGAGATTTAACCTCAAATCCCATGATTACGTCAAATAAATTCTTGAACAGTGCAACATATCTCATTAAATCGTTATGTAATATAAAGATGAATTGTACGTGACTTGATTTATGAAGCTGTCTAAGATGGATGCAAAGCAAAGATAACAAAGTATTTTCTCTTTAATGTCAATGGTATCAAAACCGGGCCAGTCATCAAAATGGTAGACCCTTTCGACCAAGAACCAGTCAGAACCAGACCAAAACTGGTAAAAAAAACCGGGCGCAAAAACCAGTCAACCAAAAACACAATATTCAAAATTTAAAGAAAAACATATATATTCATGTGCATCTTATATGAATCCAAACCATTGAAATCCATTTGCACTATGTCTAAACCACCTGAGACAAATCTAGTGGTTGAATCTAATGGAATTCCTTTTATATTTGTCAAATTTTTAATTTATTGCTTGAAATCCATTTGCACTATATTTAATCCACCTGAGGCAAATCAAGTTTTTAGGTAAGATTGTCAATATCAATTATAACTATATTCCATGTACCAGTAATTGATATTAGAAACAGCCCTTCTGGTACACATATTAACCTTTAGTTATAGCATATACATGAATAAGGAAAGTACAGGTTGAAATTATAAAAAAAATGGTTATTTTTTGCCTGCCTCGCTATCGTGAGGTTTACTTCGAGGCAAGTTTTGAAATCTCTATTGTAACATAATCAATAACGCATATTGACTACAAAAGTACTATGTTTCTTGTTGCAACCAGAGGACTTAATCCAGTAACAATAGTTCATTCACTACAACACCTAACTTGCTAGTTTTACTCTTCAAGTTCATGTCAGACAAAGTCCCATAAATATTTAAAAAAATGCATTTCCAAAAACTGAAAAATAAAAACAATCAAATAGTTAAATATTCCATGCCAAAAGGAGGAAAATAATCCAATAATATGTTTCAGGGCGATTTTCTGTTTCTCTCATTTCCAGAATTTGAATGTGGGGCAATAAACTCTACAAAAGCTCTCTTGAACAAATACAAACTTAAGGAGAATCAGGACTGGAATGTCTTTACCATAAAAAAATTCAATCTTTTAAATGTTCAAAGAATAAAGAAGAGTAACCATACCTGTAAACATTTAGCATGTCTAAGAAAATTAGTGATATCTGCGGTAGAAAGAATGTCCCAAGAGAAAGAGCCACGCTTGTGTTTGTCTGTTAAACCATAAAACAAGTTTCAGTGCCAGTATAGCTGAAGTCATAGACCATGTCACAAGAAGAGCAATAATTTCAGCCTTAAGATAAGTTGCCAGTTTTTTTGCTTTTGGTGCATGAAAGGACAGCAACATTTATGTCAGATGTTTGTTTAGACCTTTGCTTGGGCTCATAATTAGTTTTGGTCGATATGACAAAATCTAGGCAAGCTATTAAGACGTGTCTTTTATAATTCAAGTATTGAAAAATGATACAACTTTTCATTAAGTGACAGAAAACAAAACAATGCCGGTGATATATGAATGTGATCAGTTATGTGACAGAAACTCATGTCCATGCACATCTTGGAATAAGGCTTTCAACACAGCCATATCTTCAATAAGCACAAAAGCCATAGGTGACAAAACATCAATGTCAAACAAGATAGAAACATATACCTGCATAATGTTCAGCACCGTTCTAATGACATCCTGATCCTTTAGGTAATCAACACTTTGCCTGGCTTGGCCTATGATTTCCGCCCATTTCTGCGCACCAGCAAATTGATTAAATGCAACAAAATTAATTTTACACCATAATTTCTTCAAAATATTAACAAATCTCAAAAGGAAGAGACCAGAAAGGATGATAAAAGAACCTGATTCGGAAGCTCCATTAGCCTTTGAAGATATTCATCTCGCTTTTGTGGATCTGATTCCGCTTGAATCATATGCCCCACCTGAGAAATGTCATGTTTGGCATTAACCACATTATAACTGTATACAACCAAATTTCTACCACTAGCTAAGGAAATGAAGACCTTAACGACAAAGTCAGCATTCAATACATCAAATAATCAATATCCATACAGATTCATAAAATGTATGTATCTGATGCGGCTGAAGATCAGCAACAGTTGACGCAAGGCCTGTTAAAAGTTCAGAAACAAATGGCTCTGCCTCTCCAACCTGTATTTTTTAGTTATTCGATTAATAACAGCTGTTCATATACTGAATTGACAAAAATCATAAAATGACTACTGTTCAAACTCCAAAAAACTGAAAGCCAACAGAAATATTTGCAAACTGGCTCGTTCAATAAAAGCAAATATCAGAACTCCAGACATCAATACAGCTTTGCAAGCAATCTCTACATATGCAGACTTCCTCAAACATGGGATGGTAGAACGTTCTTTCAACAAGGAAACAAGGGACCATCAAACAATGTAGTGGAAAGCTTACTAATTAAGGATACTACAGAAGCCCATAAAGCAGTAGCCTTTGCTCATTTAAGACTAAAGAATGCACATTGAATATGATATGCACACCTGGACTAAACAACTTACTGTAGGAATACATGATGTTCCTACACAATAATTATAGTAGCCTACATATGAACAAATTATAAGCCTCCAATACACCAAATAACATCCACGTATGTTTAAGCCTTGAGCTCCATAGTCACAAATGTGCACCAAATTTCCATCAAAATATAGCCATTTTGCTACGTTGTTTACAACTGATTCATGAGTCACTACTGCCCCATCACATAACATCGAGAACTTATGCAGTAAATTCAAACAATCAGGAAGAGAGTGAACATCATTGGAATTTATTCTTAGATCAAGCAGCTGGAGTTCCTGAAGTTTTCAATTATAAATTAAGTTATTAAAACAATGCTAATTATATTTACTTTATAATATTGTAATAGATTAGATATATGGGATCTTAATAACCTATCAATTAACCTATCAAGAGAGCTTTTGTAACCTATCAAGGAGTGAGTTAATTGATGGGATCTTTGTAACCTATGTAATTTGATGGTTCTCAAAGGGAAATGTTTTCTATCCTCGTGATCAAATAGAAGAAAAAGGCCCTAATCAGATATTATTTGTCATTGAATCAACAAGTTGGTTGGCTTTGTATGCTTCTGACTTGAGTGAAAATTTAATATTAGTCGGTATTATAAACAAGCACTCAAAAGGTTGTTTTAAATGAGAACAGCAATGGATTAAATCTAAGTTGCCAGGATTCAGCACACGATCAACCAGTATACTTTGGAAACATCACACAATAGAGTTTCAACACAGTTGTTGTAGAATTGTCAAGATTCAATGTGAGAGGTTCAGCAAGTCTAACAAACACAGAAAAAGTATAGAGACATGGGAGAATGGGAAATTTAGGACCTAGGAATGGTGAAAATTATATTGTCCACAATTCGCAGTGTTCAGTGATTTGGTGCAGGTTGGTTTGTGTTAGGAGATTCACCCAACCAAGTTAAATCAAATAAAATTTTATAATCATCGAAATTAAATTTGTCAATATACATTGGACAACTCATTTTGTTATCATATTTCGAAAAACAAAATAGCATGATCCATTTACCAATATAAAAGGCCAACAGAGAGGGAGGATAACAAGAACTGCTGAAGCTGGCAGGAAGGGATAATGAGCACTCCTAGTGTATCATCACCTAATCTGGTACTTCCCTTGTTGACCCTTTTCAGCATTTTTGCATTATTTAGCCAGACATTTAACACCTAACCTGCTCTTAGATATTATAATATTTTCCTTCCTTTAAATTGATCTATCGGACACCTTGACATTCCCAACATTGTACCAACACTTGATGTACTATCTTAATCCATTTGACCTACTTTTGTAGTCTTTTGTCAGACATTAACATTTAAAATTATCTACTACATTGTATATCATTACGAGTATGATTTCTTCTATAACTAATATTGTTATTTATTTATTTCCTTGATGATATTCAAAAATCAGATTCCAATTTCCATACATTAACTACAGGTATCAATATACTAAGAGACATGTATTATATGCTTCACCCAATGTTACACAGCAAATGAAAATACATACCTGGACAACCACAAACTTCCTCTTGCACTTTTGCACTATCTTTAAAAAAGTATCACAAGCCATGTCCTGGAGTTAGAAACAATGAAAGTCAGAATCTTTCAAAAAACTATTACCAGTGCCTATAATTGCCATTGAACATTCCCCCAAAATTCCTTACAATTTGCTATCAGATACGATTTTATTGGAGTATACATTTCTCAGAAATGAAAAAGCCTAGAATTTTCTATATGTTAACTCTCACAGACAGCTAATTCCTTATCTTGTGAGAGGAATTGGAGCACTTGTTTATTCATCCATTTAGTGGAGAAAAACCATATATAATGAAAAACTATAGACAACTCATTCTACATCATAGCAGACTTCACCTGTCCCCTGGTTCAAAAGGTGTCATTCCCATACCAAATCCGGTACCAATCCCTATACCCATACCCATGAAACCTGTCAACTTAACTTCTTAATAATGTAGGATTTGTCTACAATTAGCACCTCCAAAATATACTTTCTGCAACTAATTTCTTTGAATACAGGTGCATTATCATATATAAAAATTTATCAGTGCATATGTATTGGGAACACTTCCTCAGCCTTCTGGGAAGAAAGGACTGCTCCGACACCCTACTTCACTTTATGCTCTGGCAAAACTGTGCTTAACAATAGACCAAAGGTCGCAAAGAGAAGTTGCCAACTGGAAAGCAAAACTAGCACCCTAGCTCGCCAAAACATTCTTCATGATGTTCTGAACTGTTTGTCACCACTGACTGTCCCCAATTCATGTCTTTATTCTTTGATTTTTATGAATTTAAATTAGGTTAGTTTCATAACGTTTTTGAGGGCATATACTATACTTGGATAAAGTTGACATAATATTAAGGAAGATGCAATCAAACCAAATAAAAATGGCCATTGACAGAACTAAATTGGCTTGCAAGCAAAGAGTTTTCACCTGCACTCCTGGGTGAGTTTCGTGCATGAATTCAAAAAGTTTGTTGACAACAGTTTTCAAAAATTTCCAATGTGCCCTCAAAAATCTTGGGTACTGTCCCACTACATACCTAATCAAAAACCAGAATTTGAATCAGTCCAAAAAAATGTACTCAATGTTTCAACAGGCAAAATTATCAAATCACTGACATGATGAAACTATACATACATGATGTTACTTGCAATTACAGCTTTATTGTCCTTTCCTTTGGTAACTTCACATAGGTTGAGTAAATCACGAATTACTGTGACTAAAAACCGATTTTCCTGCCATTGCAAAAAGCAAATGCAAACAATAGAATATCATAAGTATCTGAACTTGTGCTATGATTAAACAATAGAAGCTCGCCAAAACAATCAATAATTTTAATGCACATGTTTCTATATGCATAGCAGAATAGAAGGAAATATAAGCATCAATTAACTCACTCCTATTCTCTGGTTACAACTAGTTCAATTCGAAAAAGGAGTCAACTGGAGATTGTTTCAACAGTGAAATAGACATTATAGAAGTCACATGGAAAGAAAGGTCATTTAGGCTAGTGACATAATAACCTAGTTGTAGCAATAGCCAGCATAGATCCACAGATCCATGTTGATCCCAGATATATCAAGCACTGAGGAGGATCAATGTTATCAGAACCAGACTGGTCATTAAACCAGTAGACCCCTCAGACAGCGAACCGGTCAAAACCAGACTGGAACCAGTAAAAGAACCATACCAAAATACCAAATCAACCAAAAACAAGTAAAATATTCAAATTTTAAAGAAAAACATTTGCATATGTGCATCCATACGAATCCAAAGCATTTTACACAAATAAGAAAAATCTCTCATTTATATAGCATGTAAGAGTACACAACGAAAATAGCACCAAATGCAATCCATCTCTGAACTGAAAATACATCAACAAACAGGCCCAAAATGGCCTCTAACATCCACAAAAATTATGCTACAACAAATACCTACATATCATCAATATCACCCTCTAAGCATTAAAATAAGACAGAAAAAACTTAGCATGTCAACTCAAGATTTTGT